>CAUYPK010008810.1:0-39123 GCA_963574355.1 Loris lydekkerianus | reverse complement strand
GGATGTAAGGCGTGGTTTAAAAGGAAGTATTTGAAGGGAAAAACAAAGTGGGGCAAACACACTTATAACCACCATCTACGTCGTTTAAATTCTGCCCCCCCCCCCCCCCCCCACACACTGAAGCCCTAACTTCCAAGATTTCAGAATAGGGCTGGGAGTCAGGGGTTTAAATAGGTAATGAAGTTCACACGAAGTCATTGTGGAGGGCCCCAATCCAAGTGGTGTACTTAAAAGAAAAGGAGATTGGGACAGACTAGATATAGACCAAGAGGCAACCACTCGAGGATGCAGTGAGAAGGCGCCGTCTGCGAGCCCAGGGGAGAGGCCTCAGAGGAAGCCAGCCCTGCCCACGCCTAGACCTCAGACTGCCCGCCTGCAGGGCTGTGAGAGGATAAAGGTCTGTTGTTTAAGCCACCAGTATGCAGGACTCTGTTATGGCAGCCCCAAGCACAGGAATCCACCTGGTTCTAAGGTAAGCCGGGAGAAGGGTCACGGAGTGTCCAGGACAAGTGTGACTTCAGAGCAGGCTTCCCACCCCAGGCCAGACAGAGAGGCCTCGGGGCTGCCCACACTCCTTGCCTGCTGGCTCTGAAGCACAGCTACCTCCCCAGCTCCCGAAGGTCCTTTGCTTATGCAGTGAACCTGGACATGAACCTGGATGTCCTTTAAGAAACAATTCCACCCTACATGCCTCCCAAGATGCTGTACCAACAGCAGCCACCAAGGGTACCCAGACACACACGCATGCAGGCACACACGCACACGCACACACACACACACACACATATGCAGGCACAAACACACGCATGCACGCACAAGTATGTCATCCATTAAAATTCCAGTTTTACAAACTTGTTCTAAAATTGCCCAAAGGACATGGAAAATAGCCCTGCTTTGAAGATTTATGCATTTTGGAATGGCCGCCTCCGCCGACATCTGGTTTCCTGGTCTCTAGACTGAGGAGGGAGGTTGGGCCTGGGGCCTCCTGCTCTCTGGCAGGGGTGATTGGTTTGGGGGTATTTCTGCTCTACCAGCAACCCCTGCTCTGCCAGCACCATTCCAGGTTGGGGCTTGACTGGGCGAGGGTCTGGTGACAGCTGAGCCAGTGCAGCCAGGGGCTGGGTGGAGCTACCCTGCATTGCCTCTCCCCATACACCATGGCTGCAGCCTCTCTTAACGAGGCACACCTTTAGCCTCTGACATCCCTCCCTGAGAGTCCTCTGCTGTGTGGCAGCCTCCACCGGGCCTCAGGTGGGCCAACCTCCCTCCCGACCTCTATGGCCTGCCCGAGGTGGGCAGAACAGTGTCCCCATTATACATATGGGAGACTGAGGCATCGAGATGATCCTGACCCTCAGTTCAGACACTGATTTGATGTTTTTCCCTGAAGGGAAGGTAGGACACTGGGGCTGGTCCAGGGTGGCTTTCTGGAGGAAGCTGGATTTAAACTGGGTCAACTGGGTGAGTCCCTCGCAGAGGCGGCCAGGCACCTGCTCTGCGCTGACTGCAGGGAGTTTCTTTTGCTCCCTCCACCCATTTGCACAAGGCCCTGCAGCACCAGGTTCTGGGAAGCACCCTTGGGACTCAGGAGCTCCCCTCCTCTGCCTCGTCATCCCTGCATCTCTTCAACATGCACGCACAGAAACTCCCTCTACAAGGTTGGCATTCAGGTGAGTCCACCGCTGGACCCACATTCCTGCAGTGACAGCTGCCACTGTGAAGCCCCTCCCTCCTCTGCCCTGGGGGCTTCACATCTTTTCTATTGTGTCCCTGCAGCCTGCTATAGAATGGGCAACTGAGGCTCAGCTTGGCCCACAGGTGCCAAGTAGGTAGCCAGGCGGACCAGTCTGAGGCCAGGTTCTCTCCAGTGGGGCTGGGGCAGCACCCCTGAGGGAGCTAACGGTGTGGGTGTCAGCTTCTGTCTCTTGGAACTCATGGTGGCCCCAAGTCCTGGGCTGAGCCTCCTTGGTCCCTGGTACATTTGGTCACTTCTCCTGCCCTGGAGGTCCTCTGAGGACCTTACAGATGCCAGTATGGTGATGGGGCTGGTCCATGAGGCACATGATGTGGTGCTGCCCTTACAGAGTCATAGTCCAGTGGAGCTGAGCAGGGCCTGACAGGGACACTGTGAGCCAGGCTGGGCTGGCTGCCTGTGAAGACAGTTGCTGAGTCTGGCCTCAGAAAGGGCAGGAGGGTGATGAGGGCAGACACCGTAAGGGGAGGGGAGGAGGTCTTGGGGGCTGAAGCTAGGCCCCACCCTGGCCCCAGTGGGGTGGGTAAGAGGACCCAGTGCTCCCTGGAGACCACCAGCCCTAAATGCCACCATAATAAGGCTGGAGGCCCACGAGGCCTTGGGCCCAGAGCCCGGAGACCCTCCTAGGGTTGGAAAGTTCTTGAGGCCCCAGGGCCTGGCCAGGTGGGCCCCTCAGGAGCCAGGCTGGGAATGGCTGTGGTGGAAAGTTGTGCCTTGGCAAGGACAGATGTTTCCCGTTTGAGGGCTTGGGTTGCTGTAAGTTGCTTGTTCCACCAAATGCTGTTTCCTATTAAGCGGACTCTGGGAGATGGACGTGGCCTTTGCTGTTTGCTCGTGCTGGTGTGCATGCTGCGGGGCAGGGTTGGGAGGGTTGTGTGGTGTGGACACCAAGGATGTGCCCATCTTCCCCACCTCCTTGCCTCCCATAGGCAGACCTCGCTGTGGTCCTGGGGACTGTCTCCTGGCTGCTGAGCAGCTGCATCCAACTGTAAGGCCCATGAGCTGGGATTCAGGACAACTCAGGATGGGGGTGTCCAGCAAGCTGGCCCAGCCTTCCCCTTTATCCTTGATCAAACTGACACAGGGCCCCCTGCCCATCCTGCCCCAACTTCCTTCTCCCTGAAAGAGCTGCCTTATATTGGGCCATTCTCTCCCCTCCCCACAGCGGGGCCACTGGTTCCACATCCCAATTATTTGTATGATGGGGAATCCCTCTCCTTGTGCTAGAGGTTAGGAGCGGGTGTGGCGGTGCCCAAGCTGTGCTTTGGATGAGATCGTGCCCTGAGGCAACACCAGGACCTGTGGCTGCCCCCCTGTGACTGTGAGGGGGCCCATTAGGGGCTATCACGCTGTAGATGGGCAGAGTCTGGGCCTCAGCACCAAGCCGTAGCCCTCGCTGGGGCTTCCAAATGCGTGAGACACACTAGCTTTGAGTTAATGAGGGCTCCCCTTTTCCAGGAACTGACTGCTGGCACCCTTCTATAAAGATTTCTTGATGAGGTCAGACGCTGTTATAGGTGTAGGGTGCAGAAATCAGACACAATCCCTGCTCTCTGAGAATTTGTGTCTCCTTGCTTTAAATGTTGTTTTACTTAAGATTCAAACAATAACCTAAGGTACGGTGACAGATGACATCGATTGGCTGGTGAGGCAACCCCACCCACCCACACATTAGAGGCTAAAAAGACTTTACTTTCTAGGTTCTTCTGAAGATGGGGTTCTGCATGGAACCCAGATTTCTCTAAGCAGAGCAACCCGGCTGAGTCTTGGAAGTTGACAGTGAACACTGGTGGGGGAGCAGATACCCAACCTTTTGTGCAAAGTGGTCGCATTGGTTCCTCTTTGGCCATTGTGGACAGAGTGTAGCTAAGTGGTGGTGGGGCAGCTGCCAAGCTGCCTCTCAGTCCTAGGAGCAAGTGGGCATTTCCCCTGGCTCACCCCAGGATTGGGGAGGTACTTAATATCCAGAAATAAATCCTTTTCTACCTATGTTAGCTCAAATAGATTACATGTTTACTGCAAATAACATCACCTAACATGCACCACTGGCTTAGGGCAGGTGGTGGGTGGTAGATGGTGAGAATCTCCCATTATGGTGTTTCTTTTAATGTAGTGAAAAAATATTAGGTCAAACTATTGCTTCCTGTCCTTAGGAAGGAAGGCCACAACCAGACATGTGGCTGGGTGCAGTAACTTTCTCTGGTCTGATCTTTGGGAAGGGTGTACGGGGTGCTCTCTGTGGGGGAGCAGGACTGTGCCTGGATGTTGGACAGGAAAAGGGGGAGGCCCTTAAGCCAAATCCTTGTTCGTCCACATTTCCCCGCGGCCTCTCCACTTTACCACTCAAGCAGAGTCACAGTCTTACTAGGCTCACAAGACAAG
This sequence comes from Loris lydekkerianus, assembly GCA_963574355.1. Lineage (NCBI taxonomy): Eukaryota > Metazoa > Chordata > Mammalia > Primates > Lorisidae > Loris > Loris lydekkerianus. The sequence continues at coordinate 34,988 of CAUYPK010008810.1, read as the reverse complement.
AAGATGCAGGTTGGGGCAGCCAGTGCAGCTGGAAGTAGAAGGAAAAATCCTAGAGAGGAAAGAGCCTCCCCGCCCCCCCCCCCGCCCCCCCGCTAGTGATTTCTCTAAAGTCACTGCCTGGGCTGAGCCCGTGTGGAGCAAGGCTACAACGTGGAATTCCAGAGGCAGTGAAAACATCTTCAAAAATGAAGGCAAAATAAATGTGTTTAACTACACCAAAGCAGACTTTGTCACCAGCACTGTAACCACCCTTGTCCCGGGTGCCCCCTAAATCTTTTAGTCGGTATAAATTACATCATCCTTTTTGGTCGCTACTACACCCTTAAATATCGTCCCGTGTGAAGGTACCGAGATTCATTTTCCTAAACCCAAGTCTCTGGACTCAAAGGTTGAACTTCAACAATCATTCCTGCCACCTTCTACCTCACAAAATGCAGCCTGTTCATCTTTGGGTCTGGTCCTCTCTACTGTTGACAGCCTGATCAACATCAGGTGCTGAGAGATATGGGATGCATTCTTTCTATACCTTCATCCAAAGGATTGATAGAAAGGTCAAGCAGGTGGCTGGGGCCGGTGGCTCATGCCTGTAATCCCAGCACTCTAGGAGGCCAAATTAGGTGGACTGCTTGAGCTCAGGAGTTTGAGACTAGCCTGAGCAAGACAGAGACCCTGTCTCTACTAATAGGAAAAAAAAAAAACAGTCAGGTGTTGTGGCAGTGCTTGTAGTCCTAGATACTCAGAAGGCTAACGTAAGAGGATTGCTCAAGCCCAGGAATTTGAGGTTGCTGTGAGCTCTGATACCACCACGTTCTACCCAGAGCAACGGAGTGGGACTCTAAAAAAAAAAAAAAAAGTTAAGCACAGCAAGGCTGAGACCAGAGACCAGGACCATGCTTGGAGCAACTGACCCTCAGATCAGCAGTTCTCAAACTTTTGCACTGTTAAAAATTACTGAACACCGGGCGTGGTGGCTCATGCCTGTAATCCCAGCACTTGGGAGGCTGAAATGGGTGGATTGCCTGAGCTCACAGGTTCAAGACCAGCCTGAGCCACAGCAAGACCCCATCTCTTAAAAAAAAAAAATTACTGAAGGTCCCTAAAAGCTTTTGTTTATGCAGGCTACGTCAATATTCATTTAAAAATTAAATCAAGGTGGTGCCTGTGACTCAAAAGAGTAGGGCACTGGCCACATATGCTGGAGGTGGTGGGTTCAAACCCAGCCCCGGCCAAAACCTGCAAAAAAAAATTAAGTAAAATAAAATTAAAATTAAAATTAAATCAAAACATTTAATAAGGGTGGCACCTGTGGCTCAAGGAGTAGGGTGCTGACCCCATATACTGGGGGTGGGAGGTTTGAGCCTGGTCCTGGCCAAAACTAAAAAAAAAAAAAAGAAAGAAAAGAAAAATTAATAATACTTATTAACTCATTAAAAACAACAATAAACCCACAGCACATTAAAATAAATAACACTTTCATAATAAAAGTATCTTTCAAACTAAAAAAATAATGGCTTGGCGCCTGTAGCTCAGTGGCTAGGGTGCTGGCCACATGCACCAGGGCTGGTGGGTTCAAACGCCAAACAACAATGACAACTACAACAACAACAAAAAATAGCCAGGTGTTGTGGCAGGTGCCTGTAGTCCCAGCTACTTGGGAGGTTGAGGCAAGAGAATCACTTAAGCCCAAGAGTTTGAGGTTGCTGTGAGCAGTGACATCACAGCATCTACTGAGGGTGACATAGTGAGATTCTATCTCGAAAAAAAAAAGCAAAAAAATAATATTTATGAGAAAAGTGGCAAAGTTCTGCATTTTTGCAAATGTCTAGTGTCTGCCTTAACAGAAGACAGCTGGAGTCTCCTGTCCGTTTCCACCTTCACTCTTATCGCACAGCATGCAGCTTCTGGAAAACTCCACCAAACACTCAGGAAAGAATGAAAGTGAAAAAGCAAATGAATGATGATCGTGATGATGAAAGAGACTTAGACGCCTCCTCACTCCCCTCCCCCCGGCCTCTGGGTCCCTGTGAGAATGCAGGGGTCTTGACCTAACCTAGCCCTGGCCAGAGAAGCAACTTTTCATTGACCCTAAACTGGTTCCATCCCACCTTGGTGTAGAAAGATGGAAAAGCTGAGGCCCCTCGACACTGACGTAGCCTAAACTCTAATTGCTGGTGTGTGGCACAAGAAGCACAAGCTCTGACGTCACGGAAGGTGACCGCAGACGCACACCCACCCTGAAATGCCTTCATGGCAGTTTCTTTGGTGGAATTACACCCACGCCTCACATGCTCATCTCCTTTATCTTCCCTAAGGGGTGAGGGCAGGGAGGGGACTCTCCTCCGCCTGAGCTCACCCGTCAGGGACAGTAGTCCCACTCTGTCTCCCGCAATAGCAATGTTTCTGAGCATGCAATCCAGATTCACGTCCGCACGGGAGCCAGGTGCGACAGCAGTGGGTATGTGAGAGCAGTTAACTCTGGGGTTCTCTGGTGTGACCCCACGCAGGTTCTTTGTCCTGTATCGTATCACATAATACCCCCTGTCTTTCCTCTATCACAGGCACGGGTGGGGTCCAGAGGGGCGCAGGCCAGTGAAAAAATTGAACGTGAAATGTGAGGTCATGAGGATGTCATGCCTATTACCCAGAGTCTCACAGAAGGGTCTTCTTTCTTTTTTTATTTAATTTTTTTTTATTGTTAAATCATAGCTGTGTACATTTGTGCAATCAAGGGGTACAATGTGTTGGTTTCATATACAATCTAAAATATTCTCATCAAACTGTTCAATGTAGCCTTCATGGCATTTTCCTTTTCTTTAAAAATTTATTATTATTTTTAAATGTATTCATTTTTATTGTTAAATCATAGCTGTGTACATTAGTGCAATCAAGGGGTACAATGTGCAGGTTTCATATACAGTCTGAAATATTCTCATCAAACTGTTCAACGTAGCCTTCATGGCATTTTCTTAGTTACTATATGTAGACATTTGTATTCTGCATTTCGTAAGTTTTGCCTGTACCCATTCTAAGATGCACCATAGATATGTCCCCACCCATTTCCCTCCGTCCACCCAGACTTCCCCCCTCCCTTACCCTCCCTTGGCCCTTTCCCCATATTCTTGTGCTATAGTTGGGTTATAGCCTTCATATGAAAGCTATAAATTAGCTTCATAGTAGAGCTGAGTACATTGGATACTTTTTCTTCCATTCTTGAGATACTTTGCTAAGAATATGTTCCAGCTCCATCCATGTAAGCATGAAAGAGGTAAAGTCTCCATCTTTCTTTAAGGCTGTATAATATTCCATGGCATATATGTACTACAATTTGCTAGTCTATTCGTGGGTCGATGAGCATTTAGGCTTCTTCCATGACTTAGCAATTATGAATTGGGCTGCAATAAACATTCTGGTATAGATGTCTTTGTTATGTTGTGATTTTTGGTCTTTTGGGTACAAACCTAGTAAAGAAATTACAGGATCGAATGGCAGGTCTATTTTTAGATCTCTAAGTATTCTCCAAACATCCTTCCAAAAGGAATATATTAGTGTGCATTCCCACCAGCAGTGTAGAAGTGTGCCCTTTTCTCCACATCCACGCCAACATCTCTGGTTTGGGGATTTTGTTATGTGGGCTACACTTACTGGGGTTAGGTGATATCTCAAAGTAGTTTTGATTAGCATTTCTCTGATGATTAAGGATGAAGAGCTTTTTTTCATGTGTCTGTAGATTGTGTGTCTGTCTTCTTTAGAGAAGTTTCTCTTCAAGTCCTTTTCCCACCCTGAGATGGGATCACTTGTTCTTTTTTTTGCTAATAAATTTGAATTCTCTGTGGATTCTGGTTATTAAACTTTTATCGGAGGTATAACCTACAAATATTTTTTCCCATTCTGAGGGCTGTCTGCTTGCTTTACTTACTATGTTCTTGGCTGTGCAGAAGCTTTTTAGTTTGATCAGGTCCCAGTAATGTATTTTTCAAGCTGCTTCAATTGCCTGGGGAGTCCTCCTCATAAAATATTCACCCAGGCCGATTCCTTCAAGAGTTTTCCCTGCACGTTCTTCAAGTATTTTTATAGTTTCATATCTTAATTTTAAATCTTTTATCCAGTGAGAGTCTATCTTAGTTAATGGACAAAGGTGTGGGTCCAGTTTCAGTCTTTTACAGATCACCAGCCAGTTCACCCAGCACCATTTGTTAAATAGGGAATCTTTTCTCCACTGAATGTTTTTAATTGGCTTGTCAAAGATCAAGTAACGGTAATTTGGATATAGCTGGATTCATCTCTTGATTCTCTATTTTGTTCCAGACATCTACTTCTCTGTTTTAGTGCCACTACCATGCTGTTTGATCACTATCGATTTATAGTACAGTCTCAGGTCTGGTAGAGTGATTCCTCCTGCTTTGTTTTTATTTCTGAGTAATGTTTTGGCTATTCGAACTTTTTTCTGATTCCATATAAAACAAAGTATTATTTTTTCAAGATCTTTAGAATATGACAATGCAGCTTTAATAGGTATTGCATTAAAATTATATATTGCTTTGGGTAGTATAGACATTTTAACGATGTTGATTCTTCCAAGCCATGAGCATGGTATGTTTTTCCATTTGTTAACATCTTCAGCTATTTCTTTTCTTAAAGTTTCATAGTTCTCTTTAGAGAGATCTTTCACGTCCTTTGTTAGATAAATTCCCAAATATTTCATCTTCTTTGGCACTACCATGAAAGGAATAGAGTCCTTGACTATTTTTTCAGCTTGGCTATTGTTGGTGTATATAAAGGCTACAGATTTATGGGTGTTGATTTTGTAGCTGGAGACATTGCTATATTCCTTGATCACTTCTAAAAGTTTTGTGGTAGAATCCCTAGTGTTTTTCAGATATACAATCATATCATCTGTGAAGAGTGAAATTTTGATCACTCCTCACCCTATGTGGATACCCTTAATCACCTTTTCTTCCCTAATTGCAATGGCTAAAACTTCCATTACAATGTTAAAGAGCAATGGAGACAATGGGCAATCTTGCCTGGTTCCTGATCTAAGTGGAAATGATTTCAATTTAACTCCATTCAATACGATATTGGCTGTGAGTTTTCTGTAGATGGCCTCTATTAGTTTAAGAAATGTCCCTCCTGTGCCAATTTTCTTAAGTGTTCTGATCATGAAGGGATGGTGGATATTATCACAAGCTTTTTCTGCATCATTTGAGAGAATCATATGGTCTTTATGTTTTAGTTTGTTTATGTGTTGAATTACATTTATAGATTTACGTATATTGAACCAGCCTTGAGATCCTGGGATAAATCCGACTTGGTCATGGTGTATAATTTTTTTGATGTATTGTTGGATTCTGTTTGTTAGGATCTTATTGAGTATTTTAGCATCTATATTCATTAGTGATATTTGTCTATAATTTCCTTTTCTTGTTGGGTTTAGAGATTAAGGTGATGTTTGCTTTGTAGAATGGGTTGGGTAGTTTTCCTTCTTTTTCTATATTTTGGAAGAGGTTTAGTAATATAGGTACTAGTTCTTCTTTAAAGGTTTGGTAGAATTCTGATGTAAAGCCATCTGGTCTTGGGCTTTTCTTTTTAGGGAGATTTTGTATAGTTGATGCTATTTCAGAACTTGATATAGGCCTCTTCAACATTTCCACTTCGTTCTGGCTAACTCTTGGTAGGTGGTGTACTTCCAGGTATTGGTCAATTTCTTTCAAATTTTCATATTTCTGTGAGTAAAGTTTCTTGTAATATTCATTATAGATTATTTGAATTTGTGAGGGGTCTGTTATTTTTTTTTATTATTGTTAAATCATAGCTGTGTACATTAGTGCAATTGCCTGTACCCATTCTAAGATTCACCGTAGATGTGGCCCCACCCATTACCCTTTTTCCACCAAAACCTCCCCCTTCCCTTCCCCTTCCTTGGCCCTTTCCCCATAGTCTTGTGCTATGGTTGGGTTATAGCCTTCATGTGAAAGCTATAATTTAGCTTCATAGTAGGGCTGAGTATATTGGATACTTTTTCTTTCATTCCTGAGATACTTTGCTAAGAAGAATATGTTCCAGCTCCATCCATGTAAACATGAAAGAGGTAAAGTCTCCATCTTTCTTTAAGGCTGCATAGTATTCCATGCTATACATGTACCACAATTTGCTAGTCCATTTGTGGGTTGATGGGCACTTGCACCTCTTCCATGGCTTAGCAATTATGAACTGGGCTGCAATAAACATTCTGGTACAGATGTCTTTGTTATATTGTGACTTTTGGTCTTCTGGGTATAAACCTAGTAAAGGAATTATAGGATCGAATGGCAGGTCTATTTTTATGTTTCTAAGTATTCTCCAAATATCCTTCCAGCAAGAACGTATTAGTGGGCATTCCCACCAGCAGTGTAGAAGTGTGCCCTTTTCTCCACATTTACGCCAACATTTCTGTTTTTGGAATTTTTTTATGTGGGCTACTCTTACTGGGGTTAGGTGATATCTCAAAATAGTTTTGATTTGCATTTCTCTGATGATTAAAGATGATGAGCTTTTTTTCATGTGTTTGTAGATTTTGTGTCTGTCTTCTTTAGAGAAGTTTCTCTTTAAGTCCCTTGCCCACCCTGAAATGGGGTTACGTGTTTTTTTCTTGCTAATAAATTTGAGTTCTCTGTGGATTCTGGTTTTGTGTGTATAGTTCAGTTGCATTGAGTACTTTCACACTGTGGTGTCAGCCTGCTGTCCATCTCCAGATCTTTTTCATTACTCCAAATAGAAACTGTACCCATTAAGTAAAAATTCCCCATTCCCCTCTTGCCCCAGCCCCTAATAACCTCTGTTTCTATTTTCTGTCTCCATGAATTTGCCTATTTTAGGTACTCCATAAAAATGGAATTATATAGTATTTGTCCTTCTGTGTTATTTCACTTTATATATTGTCCTTCCAGGTTGTAGCATATGTCAGAATCTTGTGCCTTTTTTTTTTTTTTTTTTTTTTTGAGACAGAACCTCAAGCTGTCACCCTGGGTAGAGTGCTGTGGCATCACAGCTCACAGCAACCTCCAACTCCTAGACTCAAGCAATTCTCTTGCCTCCGCCTCCCAAGTAGCTGGGACCACAGGCGCCAGCCACAGTGCCTGGCTATTTTTTGGTTGCAGCCATCATTGTTGTTCGGCAGGCCTGGGCTGGATTCTAACCCGCCAGATCAGGTGTATGTGGCTGGCGCCTTAGCTGCTTGAGCTACAGGTGCCGAGCCAGAATCTTGTGCCTTTTTCAGGCTGAGTAATATTCCACTGTATACCTATGGCACGTTGTGTTTATCCCTCCATGGATAGACATTTGGATGGTTTCTACCTTTTGGCCATCGTGACTGATATTCCATTGTAATTACATCACTTTACATTCCTATCAGCAATGCACAAGGGATGTAATTTCTCCACATCCTCACCAACACTTGTTTTCCATTTTTTTGATTATAGCCATGCTAGTGGGTAAGAGGTGATTTCATGGTTTCAATATGCATTTTTTAATGAGTGGTGATGTTCAGCATCTTTTCCATGAGCTTAATGGAATAAGGCACTGCCTTCCAGTGTTGCTGTGGGGATGAGATCACAGTAGGTGCCAAGTGCACAGCACAGGGCATGGAACTGTCCTCAGGGAGCTCCCAGTTTAGTGAGGGAGCATGATAGCACAAGAAGGGCACAGCACAGGCACAGACCCATTTGAGGCGTCCAGGCGGGAACAGACACACCCACATGGGTGGGGATCAGAGCAAGCTTCTTGGGGCTTCTTGGGGCCACAGCCTTGAAGCCTGGCTAGGCTTTCACTAGAAGCCTCAGAGCCCTCCAGGGATAATGGTGGTAACAGCTCGGATGTCAGGCCCAATTACTGCATTCTGGGACTTCAGTCAGAAGTTCCCTCTCCACAAATAGCCTCCTCTGGCCCAGGTGTTTATGGCTTCATTTGATCCCTGAATAGAGAAGCCCCCACAGGCCACTGGGGTTTAGAACAGGACATGGAGGATGGGCCCAGCCGGCAAGGGTGCAGCATGGAGCTGCCCACTCGCAGGAGGCCTCCAGACCCTCACGGAGGGTCTCCACATGCACTTCTGTCCCTCCTCAGGTGGAGATGCTCATGCCCTCAGACTCTTAGCTCTTTTCAGTTTTGAAAACTAATGACATTCATTACAAAAGGACTTTATCAACATTACTAATAATGATAGCTGGCTTTACTGGCCCTCTGCTAAATGCCAAGTGCTTTACTTTCTTTATGCCATTTTATGTGTTTATGGCCTGGGTGGGGCTGGTGTGTAAAGTGGAATTGGTCTCCAGGAGACAGTATAGACAGGGTTGTGCAGATGGGGTAACAACTTTAGTGGTCATGTATGTGTGCCGGTGTGTCTGGTAGGGGGTGTGTAAGGCTGAGTGTAGGGTTAGGAGAAAGTGGTGGAAAGTCTGTGTGGACTCTATGTGGGTGAGCAAGGCTCCCTGTCCCTATCACCTCCACCAACAGTCTGCCACCCCCACCCCCAGTGGGGTGTGGCCATAGATGTGAGCTTTGCGAGCTGGGGGCGGTTGAACACATACCCTCTGACAGATGGGCCCACCGGCTGGCAGGGGCATCCTTCCCAGCCCCACCCAGGCCTGTTCTGGGGTTGGCCGAGACCACCTGCCACATTGCAATGCCCAGCTGCTGGACTGGCCGCCTGCTTCCCCAGCCTGTGATCTGAAGCACCAGAGGGAGAAAGGCCTGTGGTTATACAGCTAGTGGTGGGGCTGAGACAAGGACACAGGTCCCCCACCCTCCCACCACCTCACCTCGATGGTCTACAAGTTTCTTATTGCCATGGTTCTTCTTTGCTGGCCTTCACTGTAGCATTAGTGCTCTGCCTCTGAGCCTACACTCCTGGTATCTACATCACCCAGGCCACAGTGGCTTCCCCCAACTCTGGGTAACACCCCATGAGAGAGTGAAAAGTGGCAGGCAGGCTCTTAGGTCCAAATAGTCAGTTCTTCCTTTAGGACCTTGGTCAGGGGGAGGGGCCGTCAGACATCCCTGAGGACTTATTTCATCCAGAGACACGGAATGGGGGGGTCAGTCTGCAGAGAGGGTCATAATAGTCCCATGCAGAGGACACCCACATCACAGCCAGGAGAGAGCAGCCTTTGTGTAAGCGCCGTGAAGGACCAGGCACAGCCTTAGGAAACACATTCTCATGGTGCCTGGGACACTGGCAAGCTGTGTACTTTCGAATAAATCATCTTTTCTCTTTCTGGGCTTCATTTGTTTTCTTCCTCAGGGTAGACAGGACTTCTGGGAGTGTTCCTTCCAGCCCCTGCTTCTAGGAGAGGGGGCCTCCAATCCCATGTTCAATGGACATAATACTGTGGGCAGTATTAAGAGTATTAAGAGTTGGGCTCTGGAGCCAGACTGCATGGATTTAAATCTCCACTGCTTGCTGGCCTGTGACCCTGAACAAGTTTCTAAACCTCTCTGTACCTTGGTTTCTCTGTCTGTAGCATGGATAATAGTACCAGCCTCATAGAGCTGTTGTGAGGATTGAAAAGGCAAATGCAAATAATGGGGTATATGCACAGATACTTGTACAAATAAGCTGTACAGTATCTGACCCCAGTGAGTGTTTGTTGTAAATATTATTAAAAAGGTAAAAGACTATAGCTGTTCCCTCTGTATGTATAAAGCCTGGATTGGATGCCAGCTGGCCCAGAGGCAGTAGGATAGATGGAGTGACCTCTGGAGGACCCCAGTGGCAGGAAGGAAGTTGCTTGGTCCCCTGGTGCAGCACACCCACAGAAACCCAGCACATCGCTCCCACCGAGGCGGGGGGGGGGTGCATTCTCAACAAGTAGCGCAAGGCTGGTCTGAGGTGAGCCAGGAAGGACAGGAGACTGAGGCTCCAGAGACACAGGGGAAAGAAACACAGCTTGAAAAAAATACAGACCTAGAGGAAATTATGCCAAATGAAATAAGCCAGGTACAGGAAGACAAATGCCACCTGATATCTCTTATAGGTGGACTCTAAAATAATCAAACTCACAGGAGAGAGCAGAATTGGTGGCTACCAGGGGCTCGGGATTGAGGATATGGGGAATGGGTCAGAGGGTAAAAAGTTTCAGGCAGCCTGGAGGACTGAGTTTTGAGTCACTGAGTGACTCTTAGTTAAGAATAAGATAATATATATTTTAAAAGTGCTAAGAGAGTAAATTTCCTACATTCTCACCATGAAAAATGATAAATAGCTGAAGAGATAGGTATATTCATCAACTTGATGCCACCTTGTACCCCATCAGTAGAGGCTGAATACCCCAAGTCCAAAAATCTGAAATGCTCAAATCTAAAACTTTTTAAGAACTGACATGACATTCAAAATGCTCATTGGAGCATTTTGGATTTCAGACATTTGGATTGGGGATCCTCAGCCAGTAAGTATGTAATGAAGGTATTCCCAAATCTGAAACACTTTCTGGTCCTGAGCATTTCAGATAAGGAATACTCAACCTGTATATTACAGTAAAAAAAAAGAAAAGGGGCTCCTGTGGCTGAAAGGAGTAGGACGCCAACCCCATATATCAGAGGTGATGGGTTCAAACCCGGCCCTGGCCAAAAACTGAAAAGAAGAAAAGAAAAAAAAAAAAGAAGGAAAGAAAAAGAAAAGAGGCTGGTACAGTAGCTCAAGCCAGTAATCCCAGCACTTTGGGAGGCTGAGGCAGGAGGATTGCTTGAGCCCAGGAGTTTAAGACCAGCCTGGGCAATATAGTGAGGTCTCATCTGTAAAAAATTAAAAAAATAAAAATTAAATGAGAAAAAAGTTAACTGGGTGTGGTAGCATGCACCCAGAGCTGTGATTTTCAGCAGGTGAGCCATGAGATGGTCTTAGGTGTTCCTTGAAAAGTTTTAAAGATCATTAATTAAATTATTTTTGAAGGAAGTTTAAAGCACAGTGAGTATACTCTTTTTGTCAGTCTTTTTATTTCTTGATCAATGTAATTGCTGTGAGATAAAAAAAGGTTGAAAAACACTGGCCTAGACTATCAGCTACCTGGGAGACTGAGGCAGGAGGATCATTTGAACCTGAGAGTTTGAGACGAGCCTGGGCAACACAGCCAGACCCTATCTTTACCCAAAAGAGAGAGAGAGAGAAACTGGAAAGGCAGTTGAGCCAGCCTTGCACTCCATGGTTTGGCTCCTTCCTGTTTCTGCTCCTGGCCTCTCATCTGGAGCTGAGATACCTCTTCCTAGCAGCAGAGGGCAAAGGTAGTTGTGAGGCTGGGCTGGGGCTCCTGGCACAGGAGGCTGTGTCCTCTGGAATGTCTGGAGTAAAAGTGTCAGCCAGTGGGGAGGGCTGCTTACCATTCTGCAGGGGAGCCAGTGCTGTCCTAGGGGGCCCGCCTGGTCACTGGGAGGGGTTTCTGTTAACTGAGCATCCTCTCTGGGCCAGGCATGGGCCCAGGCGTGAGCACCTCAGCCAAGACTTGAACCTGAGCAGTTAGTCCTAGATCTCCTGCCAGTGATTTGGGTGTCATTATCTGGCAATTAGTTATAATCACCTGCCTGTTGTAAGGAGGAGGTAGATTAACTGTGAAATTAATGCTGCTTACACTTAGGACCTCCCCACACATGCAGGGCCCCTTTCAAGTCCCTAAATTTAGCTTTCACAGCAGCTTTATTGGAGTATAACTGGCAAACTATACAGCTTAAAAGTAGACAGATAAGTTGACAGGTGGGCATACCTGTGAAGCTATCACCATCATCAAGGTAGTGAACGTATTCATCACCCCTGAAGTTTTTAACCTAATTTTGTATTTTTAAAAATTCTTTTTCTCAAAGCCTCCTGCTTTAGGCCCCACAAAATTTGGATTTGCTCAGTATGAACAGAAAAACTCAATGAAACCAGAATAAGAAAGTGCTTTGGAAATTAGTTGAGCTATTCAGAAGTATCTTGGTTTTTTCTTTTTCTTTTTTCTTTTTCTTTTTTTTTTTTTTTTTTTTTTGAGAGTTTCACTTTGTTGCCCTCTGTAGAGTGCTGGGGCCTCACAGCTCTCACAGCTCACAGCAACCTCAAACTCTTGGGCTTTAGGGATTCTCTTGCCTCAGCCTCCCAAGTAGCTGGGACTAGAGCTGCCACCACAACACCTGGGTATTTTCAGAGACAAGGTCTCACTCTGGCTCAGGCTGGTCTCGAACCTGTGAGCTTAGGCAGTCCACCTGCCTTGGTCTCCCAGAGTGCTAGGCGTGAGCCCGACCATTTCAGAAGTATTTTAAGTAAAAGGTCATTTGCGTTCATTTAACTCCCCCCCACCCCCAGTCTTAGAAAGCTGAAACAGACATCTTATCATTCATTCCTCATCATTCACACGACTTATACTCATTGAGAACCTACAGTGTACAGGCAGTTTTCTAGGTGTTGGGTATATAAATAATTGAATAAACAGACTAAAAATATCTTCTGATGGGGTAGGGACAGGGATGGTACTCAAAATAAGTAAGTACATTGCACATTGTGCTGGAAGGGGCTGTGGGGATGGTGAAGGCAGAGGGAAGTGCTCAGATGCTGGTGGGGGTGATTTTAGCCCTCAGTAGGGTGGTTGGAGCAACATCTCCGAGATAGTGATACTGGAAGGATGATGCAAGTATGGGTTTCTGGGGCACAGTATTTCCTGAAGGAGAAAAAAAGAAGCACAAAGGCCTTGAGGTGGGGAGTTGGCCCGGCATGTTCTAGAAACAGCAAGAGGACTTAGATCAGGGAAGTGATTGAGCTGGGGAGGGGGTGGACCCTGTAGGGGCTTCCAAGCCACTGTAAGGACTTGGGTACTGTAGGGAGATGTGGGAGGCCATGGAGGGATTTTGAGTGTAATGGGATCACTCTGGCTGCCGTGTTCAGAACAGAGTGGGAGCAGGGATTCTGAGTGGAAGGCAGGGTGGTGATCTAGGCCAGAGAGTGTGGGAGCCCGACCACGGAGGGTGAGGCAGTGAGAAGTGTCTGGATTCTGGGTATGTTTTGAAGGTAGAGCTGTGGCAAACTCCTGCATTCATCATTCAGCAAATAGGTGCCAGGAATTGGAGATGCAGACTTAAATGGAAGTTAAGGGTCTAGTAGGGAAAGGCAGGCACAGGTGAGTTGCTCTGTCCCACATGCTGTCTTCCCCTTTTCTCCTGCACTCCCACTGCTGACCCCAAGATCTGCCCCTCACCCTTCTCAACACTGTATCCACCAGCACTGTCACCAGCTTCCCGCCTCTTGGGAATCTGCCCTCCTTCCTCATCCTTTTCCTTATCCTTAGACTAGTCTCTGAACTGGGCTTGCTTGTGCCTAAAGTTTGTTCATTTTTCAGAAAGGGAAACTGAGCCACAAAGATCTCATTGAGCCAAACTTCAGGTCTATTTCCCGCGGCTGTAAGAATTTGATAAGAAAAATTTTAAAGGAGCTAGATTTAAGAAGAGACGGCTGGGTGACAGTCTGTGAAGGCAAGGACTTGCCACGGTCTGATAGCTTTTTCCTGGAGCTGCTGGGCTAGAACCTGGCTTCCCAACTCCCAGTTCTGTGGTCCTTTTTCAGTGACCCACTGGTGATGACTTAGACCTGAGATGCAGCATGAGTGCCTCCAGCTAGACTTAGGGTAGAACCGTTGAGCACTCATTGGACTGCCAGGGAGCCTGTGAAATACCTTGTCCTGGAAAGCTTTGAGAAGAGACACCTTGTGCACATAGGGTTTTAGGTGCAGACCAGCTCACGGGCAGTGCTCCAGAGTCTGACTCTCTCCTCCTTCTTCTGACACAGACAAGCCACTGCTCCCAGGCTGGCAAGTCTTTCTGGCACACTGGACCGCTCAAGGGTGGCCTCTTAATTCAGCCTTGGCAGAGGGGAAAGGTCAGCTGGGGAGCCAGCTTGGCCTTGGCCATGCTGTCTGATTACAACGCAGGTGACAGGCAGCCCACTCGTCTCTCTTGCCCTCTGCGTGGACGGCTTCCTCACGCAGCCAGTGCTAGCCCTCTAGCTTAGCAGGACAGGGCAGGCTGGATGCCCCAGAGGTGGGGCTTGGAGGTGACAGTACCCCCCATTCAAACCCTCTTACTGTCCTTCTCCCCAGTGGATGTTCTTCCATAGGGTCCTACTCAGTGGTCAAGTCCAACTGAGGGCTCACCTGGTCACCAGCCTGAACTGACCCTTTGTCCTCTGGACACATCTCTGTCTGTAGCACACGGTGGACCAGTTGTGTGGGCACTTGCCGCTCCTCAACTACGTGGCAAGCTCTTAGAGAACAGGGCACCTCTTTTTGTAATCTCTTCTATGACACTAGAAACCATGGAAGTCTCCTTAGTTTCTGGGATCTTTCCAGCAAAGCGGCATTGGGCCCACGGTGAGCGCTCAGCATTACATACTGACAGGTCAGTCAGGGGGCTTCAGGATTGAAAATCCATGTGCTGACTGGATTTTCCTGGACTGAGTGAAGGGGCTCAGGCTTCCTCCCAGGGGACATTCAGTATCTTGGCACTCATACCCCCATGCCCACCACTGCCCAGACAGGACAAAAATCCTTGCAGGGGCTGGTGCATTTACAGAGGCTGGGGACTGGGAAGTCCAACAGGGTAGGGCCAAGGGTCAGGGTCTCCTGGAACACCCCACTTGTGCAGGAAGCCCCAGGAGATGGTGGGAGCAGAGGTAAGAGGAACAATGGCAGGGTCATGGGAGGCATTGGAAGCCCCGAGTCCTGTGACCCTCCCTTCATTGCCTGGTTTTTAGTTCCCTCAGTGAGGCCATAGTTTCCCTTGCTGCTGGGAGATCCCTCTGACCTAAGGAGGGCAGGTGGGACTCTGCAGAATCCTGAGCTGACATCCCCACTCAAGGTGGACAGAAAGTGAGGAGAGGGCTCCTCGGGAAGTGAGAACCTGCACTCTTCTTGCCTTTTGTCTTCCTTCCTGCTGAGGGGCTGTTGGTGTCTCTGCAGGTCGGAATGAGCTGATTGCCCGATACATCAAGCTCCGGACAGGGAAGACCCGCACTAGGAAACAGGTGGGCTCTGGGGGAGGGGCCACACCCCAGGGGCAGGTACCCAGGCACTAGCCCACTCCCAAGGGGTCCAGGCCTTCTTAGGACCATGTGGGCTCTTGGGGTATGGCAGCTCAGGATGAGTTGTCTCTGGTGGGCGTGTCACGGGCTGTCTGGTTTTCCTGGGATCACTGCTGCCATCACTTAGGGAGTCAGCCCCTCCCTGGCCTTCCCCCGGACACTAAAACATACAGCAGAACATTGGCAATTCACTTTTGAAGTATTTGCCAAACTCTGTATTAGCAAGACCAGGCTGGACTGAGGGCCCACAAGTTAACCTTTTCATTCACTCATTCATTCATTCGGTCCACAGATGTGGGCAGGTAGGTGGAGAGCCAGGCTGGGGGTGTAAGCCATCTGGGAAATAGAGACAAGAGCCCTCTCTCCCATTCCCTGTGCAGGTCTCCAGCCACATCCAGGTACTGGCTCGCCGCAAAGCCCGCGAGATCCAGGCCAAGCTAAAGGTAAGGCACGCTGTGGGGGGAGAGGGGGCGTAAGTTGGGGGCCTATTTCTGGCAGAATACGTCTCTTTCTTGGGATCAGGGGCTAGCTGCTAGCATGTGAGTCTGGGCTTCTTTCTGTTGAGAATCAGGTTGAGCTCATGGCCTCTTCTGTGAGCACAGGGAAGGCCACTTGACCTTAAGCTATGTGTGTGTATATGTGTATGTGCCAGGCTTTGCACTGTACACTGGGGAGCTACATGGCTCAGAGCAGCACCATTGCCCTCTGGACCCCATTCCCCAAGGACCTTCTTGAGCCACTGTCTCTCTTAGGAGCCACACTGGCCTCTTAGTGCCATCTGCCACAGCCTGCAGGTGCGGCAGGGCAGAGAGAGCACCACTGTGGGGGTGAGGCTGATGAATCCTTTCCTGCTGTCTGCTCTCTGGGACTGGCAGTTCCTTCCCTTCCTTCCCCTCCCTGCATCACCCCACATTGCAGGCCTTCTGCTGATAGGTGACTGCCCTGTGGAGGGCCAGCTGTTGCTGGGATTCCCCTGAGGACAGCCCCACTCCCACAGGAGTCAGACCCTGGAACCAGGGGCCTCTTTGGTGAACACAAGGAAGGAATAAGTAAGCTCTCCATCTCTAAGGTGAGAGCAACAGCTACCTGCAGGGGGATCTAACATTTGGGGTATTAGGCTAGAGCAGGAGTTCATAAATTTTTTTTTAAAGCAATGGAAGCCCTTTTATTTTTACTTTATTATAAATAAAATAACACCCCAATATGCTATCAAGAGGAGCTGTTCCATTAAAGTTGGGTTGGCAAGGAGCAGGCCAGCAGTCCACCCCCATGCAGCCTTTCGTACTTGATGGCACTTGAACCTTAGAGCACTTCAGAACCAGTTTGAAAGGCCCCTGGACTAGGTGACCTTGAAAGTCTCATCTGGCCCCAGTAGTTAGTTCACGATCTTGAAGCTGGAGTCTCAGCAAATGGGTGGGATTCATGGACCTTTCTGTCTCCTAGGAAGCCACACCCGGCTGCCCACTCAGTTCCATCCCCTGCCATTAGCCCAGCTGTCCCCCGCCCCCACAGCTGTGGCCTGGCACTTTGCTCCTTTGTCCCCAGGACAGCTGGCTAGGCCTCAGCTGTTGAGCCCTCCCTATCAGGCTGGCTCCCGTGCCCCTGGACACCCTGGCTCTGGAGCCCAATGTGCGTCTCCTTTTCCCTCTTCAATCTGCCTCCAAGTCTGTGGGACCCCAGCAGGTGATCAAAATGGAGAACAGACTTCCCAGTGTTGTATTTAGGGCAAGAGATCCCTTGAGAGCTGGCGGTAAGGCCTGCGTGTGCTTCAAGGAATTGCCCCTGTCCTTGTCCACAGGTTCTGATTTGAGGGCAAGGACAGCCTTCAGTGGATTTCTGGACAGGCACTAAAGGAAGCCAGGAACTCCTTCAAATATGCAAATGTGCATGTATATACGTGTCTTCTTGGAGAGATTGGTCTGAGGATTTTGTCATACTCGAGGGGTCTGGGACCCAAAGTAATTAGGCTCCAGAGTGGAGGTCAGGTAGAAATCCTTGTTCAAAGCTCAGCTTTAGCACTGGCTCTGCCCTTGGGACCAGGGGCGCTCAGACAAATCCCTGGACTTCCTTAAGCTCCATTTGGTTTCCTCATCTGTAAAGCGACAGCTCGGCAGAGTGCTGAGTTCCCCTTCAGCGGCAACTTCAGTGGCTCCCTGGCCCTGTTGCCTGACCACTGCAGTCACTCCCCATAACGTCCTTCCCACTTCCTGACTCTGGCCCCACCCTCCGAGGCCCATGGTTTCCTGAGCTCATTTATTTGTTTGATCCGGGTATCCGGGAAGGGATGCAAGTTGCTGGCACTAAGCGGATGGAGCTCTCCGGCCTCATAATGCAGTTGTTAATCACAGGTCTGCAGGCTTGCTGGGGTATAGCCTGCCATGTCCTTCCTGTCCCCCTGGAGGGAGAGGCTGGGGTGAAGGGCTGGCCTGGGTGTGTTTAGAACTTCCTTCCTGGAAAGTACAAGTATCCTTGGGAAGAAGCATACCTCAGACTTAATACCTTAGCCTCTAGGAGCAAGGCCCAAGTTTGGCCTCAGAAGGACAGAGGGGATGTTGAGGATGACATCACCTCTCAGAATGGCCCCTCTGTGCCCTCTCTGGTGCGTGCTGGTGCTATCAGATCCTGCCATATCTCCCCACCTCCCCTGGGTCTGCATAGACCAGCTAATCTCAGCTGAGCTCCCAAGGCCCACTATCGCCACCATCAGCCCACTCGTCACCCAGATTCTCTGAGCCTCAGTTTCTTCATCTTAAAATAGAGATCCTACTGCTCCTGCTGACCTCACAGGGGTCCATGTGAGGTGGCACTCTGAAGGCCATCCTGTTCCACCCTAAGAGGATGATTAGAAAGGCCTGCCATGTTCTGGGTCCATAGCCACACATCACCAGCCACTGGATGGGCCACCTGGACTCTTCTGAGCCTCACAGCCACATGCTAGCCACCTCTGGGCTGATGTGGACCAAGTAAAGTCACCCTGCAGAAGTGCCTGTGAGCTACAAGGATCTCCATTGTTCTCAACTTCTGTATCACTCAAGGGAGATCTGGGTCTACCACCTTAATTATAAGTCATCAAATAATAATTCATTTATTTTTACCACTTAAAAAAAATCATCATAAAGATGTAGTTTGGGTATTTTTTTTTTTTTTTTTTTTTGTTTGTTTGTTTGTTTGAGATGGAGTTTTGGCTCTATCACCCAGGCTAAAGTTCGGTGGCTTCCTCATAGCTCACTACAACTTCAAACTCCTAGGCTCCAGTGATCCTCCTGCCCCAGTCTCCCAAGTAGCTGGGACTACAGGCATGAGCCACACATCCAGCTTCTTTTTTTATTTTTTGTAGAGACTGGGTCTTGTTCTTGCTCAGACTGGTCTCAAACACCTGGCCTCAAGCAATCCTCCCTCCATGGCCTCCCAAAGTTCTAGGATTACAGATGTGAGCCTCCAAGTCCTGCCATGATACAGAATTTCTAATTGGAGCTCCTGAGTTGATATAATCAAGCTATTTAGCCCGAACACAGTTGCCCACAATGAATAATACTTGCTATATATATTGTCTTATTTTGGGCAATGGGAACCACTGGCGTGTACAAATATAAAAACATTTTTTTTTTTTTCTTTTGAGACAGTTTCACTTTGTCACCCTTTGTAGAGTGCTGTTGCATCATAGCTCACAGCCATCTCTAACTCTTAGGCTCAAGTGATTCTCTTGCCTCAGCCTCTAGAGCAGCTGGGACTACAGGCGCCTGCCATAATGCCAGGCTAATTTTTGTTTGTTTGTTTTAGCAGGCCTGGGCTGGATTTGAACCCACCAGCTCTGGTGCATGTGGCCGGCGCCCTAACCACTAAGCTAAGGGCACCCAGCCTAAAAAGTTGTTACTACTATTACCAGTATCATAAAATGGCTTTCCTAAGTGCTTATTTATTCAAGGCCTGTGCAGAATGAACCTGTTGTTCGAGCACTTTGAACCCATGGAAGGTAGACAGCAGGTTTTTATATTCTGACACTTGAAAGGTTGGAAAGTCCTTGGTGCCCACAGTAGCCAGGGGAGGCCCACAGGCTGGGCTGAAGCAGACAGGCCACAGGAGACTGTCTCTTGCCTCTAAACAGCCCATATAGCTAGGGATGATCCTTCCTGTGCATTCAAGGAGGGATCCAAAACGTATGTAGGCATCTTCTATCAGGAGGCAGGTGCTGAGCAAGAGCGAGCAAGGCTTAAAAGACCCCTGTTATCAGGTGTCCCCACAGTTTATAAAATGATGGATACGGTCTGGCAGTCTATCTTCTCTTCAAGCTCTGAAAAAGGCAGGGCAAGTATGTGTTCCTTTGACAGATGAGGAAACTGATAGGGAAACCAAGTGACCTGATCACTTGCAAAGCAAGTTAATAGTGCTACGCGGACTTACCAGCTGGTCCCTCACTCTGGCCACTGGCAGTGGGACAGCATCCTGACTCAAAGACCAGATCCTCTTCGTCTCAGTCCGACGAGCA
The DNA here is from genome assembly GCA_963574355.1 of Loris lydekkerianus. NCBI lineage: Eukaryota > Metazoa > Chordata > Mammalia > Primates > Lorisidae > Loris > Loris lydekkerianus. Next base: position 15,435 of record CAUYPK010008810.1, on the reverse strand, counting down.
CTCCCTGCTGAAGGCCTCTCTTGCAATGTCTCCCTCAGGACCAGGCAGCCAAGGACAAGGCCCTGCAGAGCATGGCTGCCATGTCATCCGCACAGATCATCTCCGCCACAGCCTTCCATGGTAGCATGGCCCTCACCCGGGGCCCAGGCCGCCCAGCAGTCTCAGGGGTAAGTGGGCAGACGAGAGCCAGAGGCAAGCCCAGTCTTCTTCCCTCCTCCCACTTGAGAAGAGCCATAAGCATTGGCCAGGAGAGAGGGGTAAGAAGGGAACAAGGACCAGGGGCCACGTTGAGTAACAGCCTAGCTGATATTGGAACCAACTTCTTGGGGTCCTCAGCAGTGACTCAGCAGATCTTTCACAAGGTGGAAAGGGACTGTCTCCATGAGCTGGCCGACTATCAGCTTTGCAGAGTGGACCCAATTTACAGATGAGGAAGCTGAAGTTCACGGGCCTGAATCTGAAGCCTGGGCCTTGGCACAGCATGATGTGTCTCTGAGCCAATTGTGCCATGCAGCCTCATCCCCACTCCTCCTGCCCAGGGACTTAGCCCCTCCCTTTTTCCAGATGAAGAACTGATGTCCAGGAACAAACCCTTGCTCGGATTTTTAATTTTTTAGCCATGGCAGGTTGGGCAAATTATCCAAATAGTTTGCAAAGGCTCCTTCTTCCCAGAACTGCCTCCTCAAGGGGTTTTTTTGGCTCTGGAGATCAAGGGGTCTTTGAGGCACACCTGCTTTACCACACTAGATGTGTGGGAAGGGCAGAGCCAGGCCTCAAGCTCTGTGGGCCTCTCTCCTGGCACTTTCAGAGGTGTCCCAGAGAGCACTAGTCCATTTGCATGTTAAGTAGATAGGACCCAAAATGTTTCTCTAGGTAAGTAAGTTTGGAACACTTAGGATTAAGTGGGTTTCTTGACTCCAGTACTCTGCAGAGCCCTCAGTGCTGGTGCACGTGTGGGTCTCTGGGAGGAGTGCAGTGTGCAGCACTGGCCAAACCTGGGTGTTATTCCCAAGAGCACCTTATCAACAGCCTCTTCAGGGACTATTGCTCCTAAAACACACTTGGAGATGCTGCCTGTCAGCATTCACCAGCTGGAGAGGGGCACCTCCATACCCGCCAGGCTCAGGCTCCCAGCCTCCCTCCAGTGGAGGTCCTGCTCTGCCCCACACATGGGGTCTTGGTACATGCAAGCTGTGCTGACTCTGCACTTTTTCCTCCTCAGTTTTGGCAAGGAGCTTTGCCAGGCCAAGCCGGAATGTCCCACGAGTGAGTATAACCTGGTTTCTGCTACCAGTTGCTCCCTGAACTGAACTTGAACCCATAAAAGCATGAAATTGAGCTTGGCCTTAATGGTGGGATGGGCCCATCTCTGGGGGTGGAGTCAGCCTTGGGGGATAGCCTTCGGTGTAGGGAGCCAGCTCTCCTGCTCTCAGGCATCACTGGGCTCAGCCTGTGATGTTGACACCCTGGGATGGCATTTGCCAAACCCCCAGCCTGTCCAGGATGTTGGCAGAGCCAGACCGTGGGGCCCAAAGGGAAGGAGGCTGGGATTCAGACCTGTGGCTGGTCTGTGAGGGAGAGAGGAGTGGATTTCCCCAGCAGACATGCTGCTTCTGTGGATTGGCTGCAAAACCTGAGGGAGTTGATAGGGCAAGAAGCAGGAGGCCAAAGCCCACCATAGCGAGTGATGGCCAAGACCACACTGGGTGTTAGACCTTGCTCTAGGCTGTGGGGCCATAGCCTGCCCATAGCTGATACCTCTCTCCTCTCTCCTGCAGTGTGAAACCTTTCTCTCAACAAACCTACGCTGTCCAGCCTCCACTGCCTCTGCCAGGTTGGTCAGCAGTGCATAGCTGCCTTGCATATTACAGCCCTATGGCTCCTGTCCCAGACACCCAAAGCATGCCCCTCTTAGATGCCACCCTATGGGATACAGCTCAGTCTTGTGGCTACTCCCTGTTTCTTGCACCCAGCACGCACATCACAGCCACTTCGGGTGCCTTGACTGTCCCCTTCCCAGCTGTGATAGAGGTATTGGTGGTGGTGGGGGGCATGCAGTTCAAAGGGCAGTGCCAGTGGCAGTGTGTCCAGGCAGCTGCCCCAAGCGGCCACCTTTGTTGTTGCATGTGCACTGTGCACAGCTGGGCTCCTGGCATGGCCTCCCTGTACTTACCCACATTTTCAGGGTTGGACACTGGCTACCTGCCTTCATTCTGGCCCCTCAACCCTGGGGTTTTGCCTGCGCTGACCTGCTGCTCTACAGGTCCCTGTGTGCAGCTTTCTCTCAGCCCCACATGGAACCCAGACCACCCTCCCTCTGTCCCTGTCCTCCCACTGACCCTGTCTTCACCCAGACCCTGTGAGCTCGTGCCTGGATTAATTTAGTAGTCTCTTTGCTGGCTCCTCTTACCCTGTCTCCTCTCGTCACCCTGTGACTCTCAACCTCAGCAACCTGGAGCTTTCAGGATGTGATCCAGCCCTGCAATGGGGCTGGAGTAGCTCTCCAGGTAGCCCCTGCTTCCTCAAGCCTTTTTCTCTGCCCTACTCTGCCTCTGGGCCGAGGCTGGGTCTGGCTTCCTGGGCAATGTTTCTCTAACCGGCCCCACCCAGGTTAGGTGCTTGATACCTTCGTGTGCCCAGCCCTGGACACTCTTCATTGTCATTGCTTGTCTCTGTCTGTATGGTATACAGAGGTCCCTCAGTAAGCCGTGATGGGACAGAGGGGACACCTGGTTCGGCAGGAGGTTTAAGCACCATCTAGTGTGTCCGGCATGGCTCTCTGCCTGGCCTCTACCAGGTCCTCCTCTGTCTTCTCTTCCTTGCCTTGGGTTCCTTGCCTTGGTGCAGGGCCCACCCTTCCCCAGATGAGAAAACCAGGGTCATCCAGAGTTCTGTCCCAGGAGCCCTTCTCATGCTGCGCTCTCTTCCCTGCATAGCTTCGCTTCAGGCCACCTCGCCTTCCACTGGGAAAGTGCAAGACCTTGCTCCTTAATATGCACATAGGACAAGGACCTTGCAGAAGTGCACATCCCACCATTTCACTGCCCTGCTTGGCCTCCCCCAACGGCTTTCTGACTTTCTTGGACTCTCAGGACAGACTCCATCCTGCCCAACCTAACTCCCACCATCTGGTTTGCTGCTGCTGGCCCCAACCTGCCCTTCTCTGCGCCTGAGCTCCCAAACTCCTCAAGCTGGTTCACAGCCCTGCATGTTTTCTCTGCTTGGAACGCCCTTTCCTGCTTCACCTGGTACTTTCTTCATGTCCTTCCTGACTTCTTTCAAGCATCATCCTCTTTGGACAACCTTTGTGACCACCCCTAGGTGGACTAAGAGCTCCTCTTTGGTGCTGGGTGCATGTACGCCCTGTCCATTTGTGTCACACTGATTTGTTCATCAGTAGCTACCCTGTGTCTAGTGCCTCTTCTGGGCTAGACCCTGTTCTGGGCATGGGGAGACACCTGTGAACCAAATAGGAAGTGTCCCACTCTTCATGGACCTAGTGTCCTCTTGCAATAGTTGATTCATCTGGTTATCTCCCTGACTGGACCAGAAGTCTTGCAACTTCTGCAAGGCATCTAACAGTGCCTTCTCTGGAAGCCTTCTCAGACCAGCAGGCCCCTGGCCCATCTCCCGAGCCCAGACGCCCTTGAGTATGGCTCTGTGCAGAGGCCTGAGAGGACTGAGTTGGATCAGGCTTCACCAGGGGCTTCTCCTGGAGGCTGTGGCCTATGTCTTGCACTCCCCTCCAGCACCCTGCTGGGAGGTTCCCAACCAGCACGAGTCTCTCCTAGGAGGCCTGGGGTCCTTGCAGAGGGGCTGTCAGAGAGGGTCTATGGATAGGTTCCATGTACTTCTCCCACTGTGCAGGGTTCGAGTCTCCTGCAGGGCCTGCCCCATCACCCTCAGCACCCCCGGCACCCCCATGGCAGGGCCGCAGTGTGGCCAGCTCCAAGCTCTGGATGTTGGAGTTCTCTGCCTTCCTGGAGCAGCAACAAGACCCAGACACGGTAGGCCCTGACTGTGCCTGGCTGGCCCCCTCACCACCAACTCCTCAGGCTCCTTTCTGCTGGCTCCTCGCTTTCTTGCTCTGCTTCTCCGCCCTGCTCCACTTTGGGACTTAGCTTAGGTTTCCTGTTCCTTTCTCATCTTCCCTTTCTCCCCTTCCCCAGCCTCCTCTCCTTTCCTTCCCTCCTCATGGCTTCCTTCCCCAGCTCTCCTGGGCAGTCTCCCTCCTGGCTTATCCAAAGTCACTCCTTCCCTGCCCACGCTGTTCCAGCCTTTCCCTGGCTCTGAGGGACAGCCAGGAAGCCAAGGGGCCGCCTGTGTCTGCTCCACATCCTGTGGGAGACCAGTCTGCCCCTTCAATGTCCGCTGTCCTAGGCGACCAGCCTCACTTATAGAGGCCAGACTGACTGGATGCTGAGACCATTTTACCCTGACATGTTCAAACTTACCTTTTTAGTGAGGAACGCATTAGCCAAACAGACTCTTACTCAAAAACCCAATAGATAGAACAAAAGAAATAGATTTCTACTGTGTCCATTTTACCCGTGGGGAAACTGAGGCCCAGAGAGGTGAAGTGACTTCTCTGGGTCATGCGGTGGATTTGCCCCAACCTGACTGTGGGCCCTGCTCTGGCTGTCCGTCTGCCCTGCTGCCCTCCTGCTTCCTCAGACCCCTGCTCTCTCCATAGTACAACAAGCACCTGTTTGTGCACATTGGCCAGTCGAGCCCAAGCTACAGCGACCCCTACCTCGAAGCCGTGGATATCCGCCAGATCTATGACAAGTTCCCAGAGAAAAAGGGTGGACTCAAGGAGCTCTTTGAACGAGGACCTTCCAATGCCTTTTTTCTAGTGAAGTTCTGGGTAAGCCCTTTGATAAACTCTTCCTTCCAGCCAGCCCAGTATGTCTGTGGGCGTGGGGAGAATTATGGGGGGAGTAGGAGAGGGTACCCTTTCCCTGGGAGAAAACTGTTGAGGGTGACAACTGTGATGGGGGAACAAGCATAAAATGGCCATCAAGTGGCAGGACCTGCACCAGGAATGGTGGTGATGCCAGAGCACTGGGCTGGTACAGTGAGACCCTTCCTGGGGAGGAAATGGAGCTGTAAGGAGGTGAAGTACTGGGAAGCCTTCCAGGAGACACTAAGGGGCTGGGTGAAGGGCCAGCACCTTTGTCACCTAGGTTTTTGAATGGCAGATCCTCTATCACTTTAGGGCCTGGAATGGGGCAGTTGGTCCTCCAGCCTCGTATCTGAGGCACGCTGGGCTGTATCAAGCTTGGAGAAGGCGAATGTGGAGTTAGGGTGAGTCACCCAGCCAACAGTGCTCCAGGGTCAGGCTACCCCTCCCTTCCCAAATAACACCCACCTGTCTTCTCAAACTTGGCATCTGCTGCTCCACCCATCTCAGCCCTGAGCAGGTCTCCTCTAAGACCTGAGGGCCAGGTACATGCAGAAAAGGGATGCAGGGGAGCAAAGGGATGCTGTGGAGCAAGGGGATGCAGGAGAGCAGGGGATGCAGGAGAGCAGGGGAGCAAGGGGATACAGGAGAGCAGGGGATGTAGGGAAGCAAAGGGATACAGGGGAGCAAGGGGATGCAGGGGCACAGGTGATGCAGGGGAGCAGGTGATGCAGGGGAGCAGGGGATGCAGGAGAGCAGGGGATGTAGGGGAGCAGGGGATGCAGGAGACCAGGGGATGCAGGAGACCAGGGGATGCAGGAGACCAGGGGATGCAGGGGGGCAGGGGATGCAGGAGAGCAAGGGGATGCAGGAGAGCGGGAGATGTAGGAGACTGGGGGATGCAGGAGACCAGGGGATGCAGGGGAGCAGGGGATGCAGGAGAGCAAGGGGATGCAGGAGAGCAGGGGATGCAGGGGAGCAAAGGAATGCAGGCAGATAAGCAAGTACAAAACACACTCGGTGGTGAAGAGTGCAGGAGATCAGGGTCTGTGAGTGAGGTTTTGGGTATTCTCAGTGCCTACACAGCTGGATCATTTCACCCAGATTGCTTTTTCTTTTCCCTCAGTTCTGTTAACTTTCCTTTTAATGCCTCTTATTCAGAGATTCTTACCCTTTGTTTGTTCCGAGACACCTGTGGTAATCTGAAAGCTTTAGTTTTCCTAGAAAGAAGAATATTCACACGAAAGTTTATATGTAATTCCTGGTGGTTTGTGGGTTCTTGGATGGCAGCCCCCACTTAGCTGTCCCCCACAGTGAACCTGGGAGGGCTGGCCATCTCCAGAAGAGAAAGTGCAGGAACTGAGACTGGGGTCCTGATCTATGGGATGCTTAGTGCTTGTACTCTGCCAGCAGAGTGGAGGTTGGACTCAGGCCTTAGGGATGGGCAGATCTATTAGGCAGAGATGGGAAAGACTGTTACAGTCTGGGGGAGTGTATGAGTTATGTAAAGGCAGAAGGAAGTGGGATCCAGAGGGGAAGTCATGGGTAAAGATGCGAAAGAGGGAATAATAGGAAACAAAAATGGGAAAGTGAGTTAGATCTGGAAGGTCTTCGTCATATTAAAGTCTGACTTTTAATCTATGCTGTGATGAAAAATAGATGATATTTTATTTTACTTGCTCTTTAAAAATCAGTTCCTGTTCATAGTTAATATTATTAATAATCCTAAAAAGCTTATTTAAAAAACAGTAATATAAAGCATCAGATTCTTGTCCTTCTACCCACACCTTAATCCCAATTCTGAGACAGGCATTAGAAATTTTAGCTGTTTGTTCTGGGCCTTTTCTTCTTAAGCTTTCAATAATATACTTACATTGTTATATCTTTTTTTTTGCCCTCAGTAGAGTACCATGGTGTCATAGCTCACAGCAACCTGAAGCTCTTGGGCTTAAGCAGTTCTTCTGCCTCAGCCTCTCAAGTAGCTGGGACTACAGGTGCCTGCCACAATGCCTCTCATAATTTTTAGAGACAAGGTCTTGCTCTGGCTTAGGCTGGTCTCAAACCTGTGAGCTCAGGCAATCCACCTGCCTTGGCCTCCCAGAGGGCTAGGAGTACAGGCGTGAGCCACCATGCCTGGCCTCATTGTTGTATCTTGATGTCATAACTAAGGCCGTGTTTTCATTCCATGATGATAGGAAAAAATTAGCTGTGTCATACAACTTTTCCCCTGATCATCCCAATGTAATCATACCCAATAAATTAATTCAGTAAAGGCAATAAAATGTTTATAGCTTTTAACAAAGTAGATTGAACACCAAAGAGCTAGTGTATTAGGATTACATTTTATTTCTTGTACAACTTTTTTCCCCTGCAAATAAAGGCTTTTTTACTTGCATACTTTTAAATTCTTGAAATTTTACAAATTGCTTTGTCATAACCACCATATAAAATTCAAAAACTTTTTTTCCACAAATGCTCATACTTATTAGACAATTCCTCCATTCACTTGGAACGCTTCCTGGATGCCTCTGCTCTGGTTTGAATTGTTTTTTCTAGGCTTGCCCTACAGATGTCATCCTAAGATTCTCCTATATTGAGTCTACAGTTTACTACATCTCGTATTTCTCTCTTTATTGGTGTACCCCTCTCATTTTGCTGGAACACATCCTCTAGTACCTTTTAAGAAAAGCCATTTGGGGGAACCTCACCTAATGTGCATAATGCAATTGTGCATTTCAAAACTATTAAGAAAAGAGTATAGTTGGGCATGGTAGCTCATGCTGTAATCCCAGCACTGTGGGAGGCTTAGGAGGGAGACTTGCCTGAGCGAGAGTGAGAACCCCAACTCCTAAAGAAATGAAAAACCTAGCCAGAGGCTGAGGCAGGAGGATGCCTACAGCCTGAGTCTGAGGTTGCAGTGAGCTATGGCACCATTGCACTCTGCTCAGGGCATAGGGTGGGACTCTGTCTTAAAAAAAAAGAAAAGAAAGAAAAATAAAAGGGTGGCGCCTGTGCTCAGTGGGTAGGGCGCTGGCCCCATATACTGAGGGTGGTGGTTTGAACCCAGCTCCATCCAAAATGCAATAAAAAATAGCCGGGTGTTGTGGCAGGCACCTGTAGTCCCAGCTACTCGGGAGGCTGAGGCAAGAGAATCGCCTACTTCCCAGGAGTTGGAGGTTGCTGTGAGCTGTGATGTTACAGCACTCTATTGTGGGCAAGAAAGTGAGACTCTGTCTCAAAAAAAAAAGAAAAAAGAAGTAAGGAAATTTAAAAAAAGAGAATAGTATAATTGTTTTACTACAACAAATAAGTGAGCAAGGTGATGGCTTGCTAGCCCATGTCTTCTCCTTCCTTTTGATTCTTAGGGGAGGTTGGAGGGTCGGGAATAGCTGGTGCTGAGGACATAGGATTAGGATGTTCCACGTATCGACTGTGTGAGCACAGCATGGGTCTTGGCTTCTAGGAGCGCACGCTCTGGATCTCAGAGTCCTGGGGCAGTAGCCACTGGACAGGGAAGCCTGGTGGTCTATGAGTAAAGCCCTCTTGGCAGTCAAGGCAGAGCAAGGCAGGCAGCAGATGGCCTTAGCTGGAATATGATGGCTCCAGCCCCAGTTCTGCCACTTAAGAGCTGTATCCTGAGCAAATCTTGGCTTCTCTGTGTGAACAGCCAGCATCTTGTTCTTGAGGATCTGCAAGAGGTCTTGTCTCTGAAGACCCCGTTTATATGTATGATCAGCTAGCCTCTGCTCCTTCCCCGTCCCTTGCCCATACCCTGGGAGCTGGGCCCTCTCTGAGTGCCAGTGGCTTAGGCAGGATGAGGACAGGCAAATGTCAGAGGTCAGGGTACTTTGGCAGCCATCTGGTCCCTCTTCCAGTTGGGGGCAGGGGAGAGGCACCGAGGAAGACAAATGTGTAATGGGGGAAGTAAATAATTGTCTTTGCTGACAATGAGACTTCGGGTTAATTGTGGGCCCTCTGAGGCAGCTCCAACCCTCTCCTTCCCGCTCTGGGCACCTAGAAGCCTCTGCTCCTGCCCCCTGGACTGGTCACTCTGTACCCTGGCTTGGTCACTCTCTCCCTTGCCATCAGCTGGTATTAACTTGGTCACACACAATTAGGAAGGAAAACCACTCAGACAAGGAAACAATACTACCTTTCCCCAAGCCACCCTTTCTTTTCCTGCCTGGCTGTTTTCTGAGTCCTGGCTCCCAGGCCCAAACCAGCAAGTCCTGAGCGTGCTGCAGAGTTGATCAGATCCCTCTTGGAGTGGGAGGAGGACTTCCGGGGCTCCTGTGCAACCTCCATCCTCTGGCACTGAGTACCGCTGTTACTGAGTAGTGGTCACTGCGAGCTCATCCTGCCGGGACAGATCTCCAGATGGAAACAGCGTCTGCACACCGGAGGGGCTGCAGTTGCTGAGGCTGTGCTCTGATGAGGGACTGAAAAGCTGAGCCCCCTGTCCCCAAGCGTAGTGTGGCAAAGCAGAGGCTGCCTCTGTCCCTGAAGCAGTGGAGAGAGACATTTGAAGCCAGTGGCCACTTAAACCAGTCTGCATGTTGAAAACGCTAGGCAGAGCTAGGCTGAGCCTTGGAGGCAAGAGAGTGCCCCTGGCCTTTCTCCCATCCCAGCCTGCTCTGTTCCCTTTTGGGGCCCTGACATTTCTCCCAGGCACATACCAGTACACGACAATGAATCTGAGCCCCACCCATGGGCCCCCACACCCAGGCTGCGGCTGTCTTGGCTCATCTGTCAGCCACCCAATCCCCCACACCTGTTCCAGGCATGGCCTGTGAGCTGCCCACCCGCACGCACAGCTATGAATAGGGTGGAGGGAGGCTTGCAAGGGGGCATTCAGAGGGCAGGGGTTGCGGGGGCAGCTTTCCTCCTTTCTTAGGCTGAGCAGGCTGAGAAGCAAAGCTTGCTTTGGGGAGGTGCTTTGCGTGTAGACAGGAAATGTCCAAATGTAGCTGCAGGAGAAAGGTTGGGGGTGTGGTTAGAAGGAACCAGGCACCGAGGAGAAGGTGAGGTGCTCTGCGATGGATTGTCTGTGTCACTGGCTGGTATCCTCTGGTTCTGTGCAGTGTGACCAAAGGCCTGGTCTGGGGCTGCCTTTGGCCCATCACTTGCGGAATTGTTCTCTCTTTCTCCCTCTACTTGATCCCTAGCTCACATGTTTTACTTGCTCTCCCAGCTATAAATTCCTTGAAAGTAAAAAACGATCTCTTTGGGGCCCTGCTGGACTAGGCTGAATGAATGGGCAGCTAAGTGATGGGAGGGGCTGGACAAGTGGAAGCAGATGCCAGGGGCGCGTGCTTGAGCTGGGGTGGAGCTGGGCACTCCCAGGTGAGTTGGGGACCTTATTCTCATCACCCTGGCTCCCCACATGCAACCTTGACTGGAAGCCCACCCCAGATCGGACACTGCCAAGACACTAGGAGAGCTTTCTTTGTTCGGGCTTCTAAGTAACTTCATATCTGGAAGGCGGAGAACATCTGGACACAAAACAGCACAGGGTGATGCAGGGGTATACAGACAGCTGCTGGGGTGTGGGAGCAGCCACTGGGTGTTGGGAAGAGTGGGGGAGGTATTAGTGCCAGTCCTCCCCAGCTTGGCACATGGCATTCTTTTAGGTGGCATGTAAGGAAACATTTCATCTTTTTTTTTTTTTTTTTTTTTTTTAGACAGAGTCTTAAGCTGTTGCCCCGGGTAGAGTGCTGTGGCATCATAGCTCACAGCAACCTCCAACTCATGAACTCAAGCAATCCTCTTACCTTAGTTTTTCTATTTTTAATAGAGAAGAGGTCCTGCCCCTGCTCAGGCTGGTCTTGAACTCGTGAGCTCAAGCAGTCCACCCACCTTGGCCTCCCAGTGGGTTACAGGGCCTCAAGCTAGGATTACAGGCGTGAGCCACTGTGCCTGAAACATTTCATCTTTAATAGTTATGTAATTATTTTCATATATGTATGTATTAGAAAAATAGAATCCTTTATTTCATGGATTTATTGCTTGGAATGGAATTAAGGAGTAAGAGTGAATTGATTAAAAGAATTAGAGCCTATGGTGGATGACTCTTGAATGTAGCATTGGTGAGAGGAGGCTGGGCAAAGCTGGAATCTGAAGGTCATCACCATTTCATGCTGGGCCTCACCCTTGGCATCCCCACCCCAGTCCACTGCCTGCCCTTCCCAGGCAACTGGGCTTCCTACCAGCGTTTTTTCAGGCATGGTCCACATCTCTGGCCTGTGTGTCTAGCTGCAATGTATCCTGAGCACACAAACAGTTCCCCAGCACCCTCTTTAGGAACATTCTGACAAACGTGGTCACCTAGGAAGAACGTATGGCTCAGAGAAAACAGACAGAAAGCCCAGGCCTTGGTCTCAGTTCACCTTATATTTGACTGTGGGACCTTGGGCCAGCAGAGACCTGGCCAGCTCTGCCTGGACTCTCAGGCACCCTGCTGGCCCAGCTGCGCCCCTGTGTCTCTAGAGTCCTGGATGCGGTCAGAGTGGGAGGCAGAGGCCAGCCTGGAGCCATGGGTGAAGGGTGTTTAATAAGTTCTGCTGTGTGCTTCAGGGGCTGGGCGTTGACACAAATGTAGCTGTGATTCTTTTTTTTCTTTCTTTTTTTTTTTTTATATGATTCTTTTTTCTTTTCTTTCTTCCTCATGGCCTCATGATAGCCATCCCACACTGAGGCATGTGCCATTCTGTTTCAACATGAAAATGGCCTTTCTTTTTCATCATAAAAGTAATACACCCTCATTCTGTGCCATAACCTTTTTCACTAAATGCTTGTAGGCCATCCACAGCAATCCATACAGGGCCCTCTCAGCATGGCTTGTGGCTATATATTTCCATTGTGCCCTAAGACAATCAGCACCCCCCTGCCAGCCTAGAGAAAGGTCTGGCTCTTGGCAAACTTTTCTCCAGAGGGGAGAAAAGTAACGATTGGGCGTCCCCTAATGGCCAGTGATAGAACTGCCCAGTACCTGGCTCTGAATCATGCCCAGACCTTCCTAGGGTTCAGGGGATCCCCTTTGCACAGAAGAGTCCTGTGTCAAAGCCTGGAGCACCCATAGGGCTGCACACTGGGTCCAGCTTGGCAGTGATCTCAGACCAGTTGTGTGGGTGGAAGGAGGCTGCACCCTAAGAATACTTTGCCTTTAGTAATGTGTCTGAGCATTTCTTCTGAGTCTGGAGTTGCTTTCTTACCACCTCTGGCTGAGACAGGGTGATTTAATTTGGGGCTGAGGTTCTGGGGATGAGGACCCATGTCTTCTCCCCCTCCCTCCCTCTGTAGGAATGGGATGTGCATTAGAGTTGGAGCCTGAAGACCTGGGGCCTCTTACTTATCAGCTTTGTGGCTGAGGTTTGGGGTATGAAATTGACACTGTAATTCCACCTTTTCTTTTTTTTTTCTTCTTCTTTTTTTTTTTAAATTGTTTTTAGAGCCAGAGTCTTACTGTTTTTTTTTTACAGTTTTTGGCCGGAGCCGGGTTTGAACCCACCACCTTCGGTATATAGGGGTGCCGCCCCATTTATGTAACATACTGCCAGAGCCAGAGTCTCACTTTATCACCTTCAGTAGAGTTCTGTGGCGTCACACTGTGCACAACAACCTCCGACTCCTAGGCCCAGGCGACTCTCTTGCCTCAGCCTCCCTAGTAGCTGGGACTACAGGTGCCCACTAGAACTCCTGGCTATTTTTTTGTTGCTGTTTGGCCAGGGCCAGGTTCGAACCCGCCACCTTCAGTATATGAGGCCAGTGCCCTACCCACTGAACCATAGGCGCCACCCTCCACCTTTTATTTTTTGTCTTTTTTTGGAGACACTCACTTTGTCGCCCCAGGTAGAGTGCTATGGCATCATCATAGCTTATAGCAACTTTAAACTCTGGGCTCAAGTGATCTTGCCTCGGCCTCCTGAGTAGCTGTGGGACTACTGGCATCTACTGTGATGCCCAGCTAATTTTTTTATTTTTAGTAGAGACTGGGGCTTCTCCTGATCAGGCTGGCCTCGAACTCCTGAACTCTGGCTATCTTCCTACCTCAGCCTCCCAGAGTGCTGGGATTAAAGGTGTGAGCCACCATGCCTCGCCCTATTCTGCATTTTCTAAAGGGAAATGTTGAGATAAATTTCAGATCTGCAAGGAAGAAAAAGCAGCCTGTCCAGGGCAAGGTAGACACTGACATAGAGCCTGCTGGCTGGAGACTGAAACTCACATCCCTGTGGCTAAGGGCTCACTCAGCAAGATGGGTTGGACCACAGAGTGGTGGAGTCAGACTTGTCTTCTAAGAGACCCTCAGAGCAGTTGAGAGAACAAACAAAAAGAGAGAAACTAGTGCTGCTGATGTGGAGATGTGCAAAGACCCAGGCTGGCTGCACTCAGCAGGGCTGTAGACATGGATGAGAGACCAGACCCACAGGCAGTTCTGGAAGAGCATTTATAAGGTCAGGGGACCAGGGAGAACAGATGATAAAACAGAATAGCCCTCTGTATTTCCTTCCATGGTCTCATCCATTCTTCACTATCTGAATTCACTGTGGAAAGGTTCTGATAGATTCATTCATACAAAGATAGAAATGAAAGGTACAGATTCAAATATTTACACGTAACAGGAACAAATTCTTAGTGTATAAAACTTCGAAGTCCTAAAGACAAAACTTGGGGACCCACCTGCTAGGGAATATCCTGAAACTAACACAGGTCTCTCTGTTCTTTTCCAATTGTTTGGTCAACACGTGATTTCACACCAGGGATCGATGTGGAGGATGGTGGAAACTTTCCAGTATCCTACTGTCCAAGTTCCTTTTAAGCTCTCCTGATTTCTTCCTGGCCCTAGAATCTGGACTGTGACCCCTGAGGTCTCCTTGACTCTCTCCCTGATTAGGGTGTATGCTGACATATTTGACCACTGCTCGGCCTCCTCATGTCTCCCTCCAGGCAGACCTCAACACGAACATTGAGGACGAAGGTAGCTCCTTCTACGGGGTCTCCAGCCAGTATGAGAGTCCTGAGAACATGATAATCACCTGTTCCACCAAGGTCTGCTCTTTTGGCAAGCAGGTGGTGGAGAAAGTGGAGGTAGGAGGCTGCACCAGTGGGTAAGGGGAGATGGTGGTGGCTGGTGTTTGCTAGAGCCACCCTGAGGACAGGGCTGCACAGCACGGCTTCCATCTGCTTTCAGGATGAGTGCCCTTCAGCTGTGGGGCACCCTTCTCTCTCTGCTATCAGTGCTATGTGCTTCCCTTGCACCTGCTGAGCGCCACTGCCCAGCCCAGCTCACAGTGGGGGTGCTTCCAGGTGGGCCTGCAACTTCCAAGCACGTTATTATACTGGCAGGGCCACAGGGTGTCTCCCTAGTCCAGCTCTCTGGCACCACAGTAGAGGCCCAGAGAGAGAAAGGCCTGCCCCACAGTCACGCAGCTCACAGGTAAAAGAGCAAGACTAGTCTCTAGCAGGGGTCCTCAAACTTTTTAAACAGGGGACCAGTTCACTGTCCCTCGGACTGTTGGAGGGCCAGACTATAGTTTTAAAAAAACTATGAACAAATTCCTATGCACACTGCACATATCTTATTTTGAAGTAAAAAAACAAAACAGGAACAAATACAATCACACCGCCGCATGTGGCCTGTGGGCTGTAGTTTGAGGACCCCTGCTCTAGGGTCTTTGTTCCTCGCTCCATTTTTATTTCAAGGGTGCAAAAAACCATTCATGTCCCGGCTTTTCTATTTGGGAGGGGGAACCCTGGATGCCTGCACTAGTGAAAATTATAGAAAATTCAGGCCTGCCTTTGGGGTAGAGGTTTCTATCTCTGCCAAAGGCAGTGCAGGGTACTGGTGAAGAATATGAGCTCAGATGCACCTGGCTTTGAATACTAGCTCAGCCCCTGCTTTCTGGTGGCATTGCCTGCTTGTGGGAGGGGGGGGGGGAGAGGAAGGTTTAAATCCTCTGTTCCATTTATCTCTAAACAAGTGACAAGTTATCTTTGCTGCCCATTAATACAACCTCCTGCAGTACCCTCTATGTAGCAAGAGGGATGGGAGTTGGGACCAAAGGCTCAACCCATAGCACTGGTGGGCTCTGGGTGTCTAGAGCCCTGTGCCCCCATGCACTCACTCAGCCAGCCCTCACATCTGGAGCCCGGTGCCCCCATGCACTTAGTCAGCCCTCACGTCTGGAGCCCGGTGCCCCTGTGCACTTAGCCAGCCCTAACGGCTAGAGTCCTGTGTCCCCATGCACTCACTCAGCCAGCCCTCACATCTGGAGCCCTGTGTCCCCATGTACTTACTCAGCCAGCCCTCACGTCTGGAGCCCTGTGTCCCCCTGCACTCACTCAGCCAGCCCTCACGTCTGGAGCCCTGTGTCCCCCTGCACTCACTCAGCCAGCCCTCACGTCTGGAGCCCTGTGTCCCCATGCACTCACTCAGCCAGCCCTCACGTCTGGAGCCCTGTGTCCCCCTGCACTCACTCAGCCAGCCCTCACGTCTGGAGCCCTGTGTCCCCATGCACTCACTCAGCCAGCCCTCA
>CAUYPK010008809.1:0-17700 GCA_963574355.1 Loris lydekkerianus | reverse complement strand
TTTCCACACAATGGCTTTCACTTAGCCCAGCTCAGTGGCTCATTTGGGGTCCCAGACAATGCCCAAAGTTCTCCACACTTTTGCTCAAGCTCTCCCCAGTGCAGCTCAACTGAGCGCCAAGTCCAAGAACACCAAAAAAGTGCACAGGTAAGGCCTTTCCGGTTTGCAGTCTCACTGCTGCTTGTACTCACGGTTGCTGGCGTGATTAGGTTGATCGAACACACACAGCCACTTGCCAGTTTTCCACTGGTTTTGTCTTCCTCCTGGGGTCCAGAAGTCCCTTGCTGGCTCTCTGTGTCCTCAAAGGGATGATTGTAGGCAGATCCCACCGGCCAGAGATGTCTGGAGTCTTGTCTCCCCAGATTCGCCAGGCCCAGTTACAGGGAAGCTGTTACTCAGCCGCCATCTCTGCTCACTCTTCTTCCAAAATCGGTCCTGAACTCTTTCAGTCAGAGCCTCATCTCGTTCACTTTAGTGTTCTCAGGGCCTGGAATGTGGCACTTTACATCACACATCTGTGCACTGACGTCTGCTTGACTTCCATTGGCATAAGTTTTTTCCTTTTTCAGTCTGTTGAACTTGTCTGTGGTTTGGGGCTCAGCACATGTGTCTGTGTGTGTGTGTGTGCGTGCGTGAGTCTCATTCTTTAGCCCTGGCTAGAGTACCATGTAATTCTCATCCTGTTGCCCTGGATAGGGTACTATGTGGTCAACATAGCTCACTGCAACTTCACACTCTGGGCTCAAGCCATCCTCCTGCCTCAGCCTCAGTAGCTGGCACCATGAGGTGCCACCACAAGACAAGCCAATTTTTCTATTTTTAGTAGAGACAGGGTCTCTTCTTGATTCTGCTCAGGCTGGTCTCAAACTTCTGAGCTCAGGCAGTCCTCCTGCTTTGGCCTACCAGAGTGCTAGGATTACAGGTGCACCTGTGTCCAGGTTCATGTGGACTTTGACCAAAGGTCTTCCTGGTTCTCTAGCTCTCTATGCCTTTCTGAATTAATCCCCATCATCCCAAAGTTCCTTATGGCTCTTTTTGCTTGTTGAAGAACTGTCATGATATTCTAGACATATGTCTCCTGCTGGTCCTAAGCCCCCAGAAGAAGGGCTAGTTGTCATTACAGTAGATACATGTACAGGAACCATTAATGTTAAGTGGTCCAAATCAGCACAGTTAAGTGTGAAAGGGAGCAAGTGACTGAGGACATGTGTTCTCCATCCTTGTAGATACCCAGGAAACATTTGTTGCTTCAAGAGCTCAGCTGTTGAGAACACTGAGGTTGCGGTTGGCCTGCTCCTGCCATGAGGGCCATACGCATGTGAACAGGTCACTCTCTCATTGAGGCCTCAGTGTCCAGTGTGAAGGAGGGTGGCTAGACCCTGAGATAACCTCTCAGTGTTCAAAGCTCTGAAATTACCACTGGCAGTGGTGGTTGGGCTGTGTCAGGAGTTTTGGGAGTGGATAATGAGAAGTGGTACATATTTACAGAGAGGGTTGGGTGCCAGAGGATGAGAATTCAAGAGAGCCTTGGTAGGCCATCTAGCTGTTACTGCCTGGGAGGGGAGGTGGTTCTGCCAGTCAGTGCACTCAGAGTGAGGGGTGGTGGCTTCTCTTTCCCCAGAGCAGGTGAGTGGCTTCACCATGATGCAGACAGACTAGTTGGTTTACTCAGACATAGCGGGGAGGAGGGGCACCCATGTCGGGGTGAGTTTCTTCCCCATTTAGAAAGGAATAATGTTCTGGTCCTAGGATGGAAGTGGAGGAGCAGATCTGTGGTTCAGAAGAGCAGGTAAACACCTCCTTCCTCACCTGTTGCTTGGTCTCGCCTGCTGCTTCTAAGCTGCCTTGTCTTCTCTCTCTCGTGTGACTTCTGCAGTAACAGAAGGTAGGGTTTTCTCCACACCAAGGGGTCTCAGTCATGCCAGAATTCAGAGGGATTCTGAAGCAGAATTCCTATAGGAGTAGGGAGCTTGGGGAAGTAGTGGAGGCTGAAGGAAGCTTGTGGAGCCCTCTCCTGGAGGCTCCTGCTGTTCAGGGGAGAAAGAGGCCATCACTTAATGTCACCTTCCCCTCCTTCTAACCTCGGTGTTTTGGCTGTCATTTCAGCCTCCCACTAACCTTGGAGAAAATGACTAAGAAGCTCATGCTTCATCTTGACCATTGTTCATTAGGGAAGTATCATTCAGAGACCCTGACCCAGAGAGGATCCTTCTAGAACTCTGTTTCCTAAATGTATCCTCTAGATCAGCGACATAAACTCCCTCTAGAACTTGATAGAAGTGCATGTTTTCAGGCTCTCTTCTTGTTCCCCAGGCATACTGTAATGGAAATTCTAGGAGTGGGTTCTAGCATCTGTTTAGCAAACCCTATGGGTGACTCTTTTGTATGCTGTAGTTCGAGAACCACATCGTCCAGGCAGGGGGAGGGATGTGGCACACAGGGCTCCTAAGACTTAGCACTTCCCTTAACCTTTCAGGGGCCAAAGTAAGTCACCTAGCCAATCTTCAAAATGGCACTTCAAAGAGTGACTTCACCATGCATCCCAGGGAAGGATTCTAGGATACTTTTGGCCATAGATGGGAAAAGCAATGGCCATGAACGTTATCAAAAGAGGTGGCAGAAGCTAGAGTTTGTCCTTTCTATTTTTAGAATATATGTCTAAGAAATATGGACTTTTGAGTATAAGCACAATACCATTATTACACTAGACAAAATTAACAGTGACTTCTTGGTATCATCTATCAGGCCAAATAGACATTTCCCCAATTACCTCACAAATGGTCCATTACTAGAGAGGTGGCCCCAAAGAAGCCCTATATGTTGCATAGGATGTCAGATGGCTTTGTCTTATGCCTTTGTGGCTGCCATCTTTATGAATGACGTTGGGACATGGCTAAAATGTAGTTACTGATTTGGCAAGGCTGGGTGGGCCCTGGGTCTTGGTGCGACATTGCCTCTGACTGTCAGGCCACACTTGGAGTAGGAAGATCCTAAGCCCCTCAAGAGTTCCTCTGCAGTGCACACAACGATGTTGTCAAGGAGTTTCCACTTAACTATGTACCATACTGCCTGACTTGTGTCATTAAAAAAAGCCAGATCTGGGGAATAAATTAATTTTAGGTTTGTTCTTCCAAAAATTATTCATTGTGCAAATAAATGGTTGTATGTGTATTAATGAAATTTTTTTTTTTTTTTTTTTTTTTTTTTTTTTGCAGTTTTTGCCAGGGCTGGGTTTGAACCTGCTACCTCCCGCATTTGGAGCCAGCGTCCTACTCCTTTGAGCCACAGGCACCACCCTTTTTTTTTTTTTTTTTTTTTGAGACAGAGTCTCACTTTGTCACTTTGTCACCCTAGGTAGAGTACTGTGGCGTCATAGCTCACAGAAACTTCCAATTCTTGGGCTCAAGCAATTCTCTTGCCTCAGCCTCCCTAGTAGCTGGGACTACAGGTGTCCACCACAACACCTGGTTAGTTTTGTTTAGCAGGCTCTGGCTGGGTTCTAAACCACCAGCCCCGGAACACGTGGCTGAGCTAAGCACCACTGAGCTACAGGTCCCCAGCCTATTAATGAAATTCTTGGAACCATATTAATTCATTAAATAAGCAAACAAACAAAAATTCTGAAAACCTATAGAAATATGCAGTTATTGAGATCCTCATTTGGGGACTTCCAATTTCAACTCAACTTTTCTTTTTTTTGAGACAGAGCCTCAAGCTGTCTCCCTGGGTAGAGTGCCGTGGTGCCACAGCAACCTCCAACTCCTGGGCTCAAGGGATTCTCCTGCCTCCGCCTCCCAAGTAGCTGGGACTACAGGCACCCACCACAATGCCCGGCTATTTTTTGGTTGCAGCCATCATTGTTCTTTGGTGGGCCCAGGTTGGATTCGAACCCACCAGCTCAGGCATATATGGCTGTTGCCTTAGCTGCTTGAGCCACAGGTGCCGAGCCTCAACTCAACTTTTCATGTAAAGAGCTTAGAAGTTGTCACTTCTGTCCTTACACAAAGAAAAAGCTGAACAAACTGAAAATCAATGACTTTTCTTGGACCCCTCAGAGAACTGAAGAAACACTGAAATGGTAATTTTTTTTGAAACAGAATCTCACTTTGTCACCCTGGGTAGAGTACAGTGGCATCATAGCTCACAGTGGCCTCAGTCTTTTGGACACCAGCGATTCTCTTGCCTCAGCCTCCCAAATAGCTGGGACTACAGGCATTGCCACAATTTTTAGAGATGGGGTCTCACTTTGGCTCAGGCTGGTCTTGAGCTGCCCCAGTCTCCCACAGTGCTAGGATTACAGGTGTAAACCTGGGCTCCCAGCCTAAAATGGTAATTTTGACAAATTGCTGATGGCCGAGTGTGGACTAATGCTCACTAGAGGGAGAAACTCCTGAGGCACCTACGGCACCCACACTTGTGAGTTTTATTTCCACTAACCTTGCTAGATTCTTATTGTGAAGATTCTACTAAGTTGCCCTGCTGGCTGTGGCAGCAGGAGAGGCAGAACAGGAACTGAGAAGGCTCAGGTCTGCTAATGTGAAAGATTTCTCATAGTATTTAAGTAGCATTCTTCAACTTCTACAAATTAAGGTTAAAAAAAGTCTGAGGGTCAAGCTTATGAAGGGCATCATAAACCCATCATAAACATTCTTCAAGGAGGCCCCAAAGAATTGATTTTTAAATTTGTATTCATTTTCTAAAGTCTGAAATGTGTAGTGTAGGCTGACAGGCTGGAAACAAGGAAGAGGGAATTGGATGAACTTCTTGTGTGTTTAGATTTATGTTTTCCAATAAATATAGGAAGTTTTCAGTCATTATTTCTTTGATTATTTTTTACTGCTTCTTTCTCTTCTCTCTACTTCTGGTACTTCCATTATTGGTCTGTCATAGCATATATATGACTTAATGGTGCCCCACATTTCTCTCTTGTTCTAGTTCTACCTGAGTTGCTGCAAAAGACTTTCATTTCAGCAGGAAGCTCCTAATGTTTCTTCTAAGAACACAAAATTTGGGATGCCAACAGGCACCTGTGGGAGGGATGATGGTGGCTTTGGCGTGTCTCTTTTTGACTGTCTTTTTTCAACCTTATTCAAATGTTAAGCTTCCTGATTGCAGGCTGATTGCTCAATTATTTTCAATAATGCTCTGGGCATAAATTGTCTTATAGATATATCTAATCAAACTCAGTTCCTTTGAAGGGATGGTTCCCAAAGTCAGTGTCTAAAATTTGTTCTGTCTCCAAGAGGGCTCTTTGCATCTATGTGTTATATTGTTTCTCTCTGGCCAACTAACTGGTCCATAGTTTAGCTTATATTTCTGTCTTAGTCAGCTTGGGATACTGTAATAAAATACTATAACCCAGGGCACTTATTAACAACATAAATTTACTTTTTACAGTTTTGGCTGCTGGGAGTCCAAGGTCAGAATGCCAGTGTAATTGGGTTCTAGTGAGAACCCTCTTCAGTTTGCCGAGTGTTGATGTTTTGTCATATCTTCACATGGTGGAAAGAGTGCATGAAAGCTCCCTGAGATCCTTTTTATGAGAGCACTAACCCAAATTACGAGGGCTCTATCCTCATGATCTAATCACTTCCCAAAGGCCCTACATTCTTTTTTTTTTTTTCTTTTCTTTCTTTTTTTTGAGTCTTACTCTGTCACCCTTCGTAGAGTACTGTGGCATCACAGCTCACAGCAACCTCAAATTCTTGGGCTTAAGTGATTCTCTTGCCTCAGCCTCCCAAATAGTTGGGACTACAGGTGCCCGCCACAAATGCCCGGCTATTTTGTTGTTGTAGTTGTCATTGTTTAGCAGGCCCAGGCCGGGTTCAAACCGACCAGCCCTACGGTCTGTGGCTGGTGCCCTGCCCACTGAGCTATGGGTGCCGAGCCAAGGCCCCACATTCTAACACTATCACGTCGGGGGTTAGGTTTTCAACACATAAATTTTGGGAGGACACAAGCATCCCATCCATAGCAACCTCCAATGTGTCTATCAACTGCTTTCAACTTCCCTTCACTATAAACTCCATTATTTTTCCACCACTGTTTTAGAGGGCATTTAGTCTTGAATATCTCCACACTTTGTTATAAAGGATCTTTGTTTCTGTAGGGAGAAATTTGGAGCATTCTGTTCTATGGCCCATTTCTTCCCTGGGCACAATTTCTGAGCCAGGGCTCTGGAGCTGGGGTGGAGAAAATGGCATGTTACTCCTGAATGACACGCCTACTTTAGGAGCTGAGCACTTAACAATATGGTGGGCAGAAGCCCCTGAACTCTGAGCTGCCCCTCTTGGCATGGAACTGCTGCCAAGTTCCCGCAGAAGCATGGTAATTGGAGCCAGTATTTTTATTGTTTGTAAACTGTATTGTTTTGTTTTGGTTTTTTGAGACAGAGTCTCACTATATCACCCTCTGTAGAGTACTATGGCATCACAGCTCACAGCAACCTCAAACTCTTCAGCTTAAGCAATTCTCTTGCCTCAGCCTCCCAAGTAGCTGGGACTACAAGCACCCACTTGCCATTGTTGCTTAGCTGGTCCGAGCCGGGTTCAAACCCGCCAGCCTTGGTATATGTGGCTGGCGCTGTAAGCACTGTGCTACTGGCTGTGCGACTCTTTTTTTTTTTTTTTTTTTTGAGAGTCTCACTCTGTTGTGCTGGGTAGAGTGCTATGATGTCATGGCTTACAACAATCTCAAACTTCTGGGCTCAAGAAATTCTCCTGCCCCAGCCTCTTGAGTAGCTCGGCCTACAGGGGCCTGCCATATCTCCTGGCTAATATTTTTAAAAATATTTGAGTTCTTTTTTAAAAATTTCAGATTAACATATAGGCACAATTAGGTTACATTGTTTGCATTTGTTAGGTAAAGTCCAAGTTTTAATTTTTTATTTTTAGTAGCGATGAACTAAATCCATTCTTGTTCAGGCTGATCTGGAATTCCTGAGCTTAAAGGATCCACCCATGTTGGCCTCCCAGGGTGTTAGGATTATAGGCATGAGCCTCCGCACCTGGTCATTACTTGCAAACTTTTCAAAGTACAACCTTTATCCCATGAGTAGGTCTGCAAGGAAGGAGGGTACCCCTTCCTTTTAGCCATATGGACCTCAATGAGAAGAGGCTGGGTGAGACATGCTCCTGCCTCTTTTGGGGAGTGTAAAAGTTGTCAGAATCAACACCGAGTGTGTTGCATTATCAAAACCCTGATAAATAAAGCTGAAGAAGGCCATAAAGGGAAGATTCTCATGCATGAATATCTGAACACAAGAACTATCACAAAAGAATCTGCAAAAACCACAATTTGCACAAAACCTTTTGCAAGCTTACATGAAAATATGCTCCTTCAAGGGCACCTGCCCATCCTTGGACGGGCACCATGCTTGTTGATCCTTGTAGCCAAGGAAAATTATTCCCAAACAATTATTTAATTGTCCTCCTTTTTACTTTAAAACGCTTTGTCTTCCTTTATCTCCCTGAACATGTACAGAGAATATTATGGCATGCTTATTCTGATGGCAATGTCTATTTCTGAATAAACATCATTTCTTGTACAGAGCCTCTGGTCCCATCAGTTACTTTAGTGGACAGAAGATGGTCCTCCGAGAAAGCAGGGAAGACAGGAGGCCTTGTTTTCAAGGCTGGAGTGGAGTTTCCACCTCACTGAGTCAAGAGGAAGGGCAGAGAGAACAGATATCAGTCTTCCTGGCAAGTTGCAGAGATGACGGCTGTTTTGGGGGAACAGAGTCACCTTTAGGGATGCTGCTGGACTCAAGGGGTGATTGGCATGTTTGTGAGCACTTCTTATGGGTCTGCTATTTTTGTTGATGCATTCACTGTTCCAGGCCCCACCATGCATTTCACACAGTTCACTCCCACACATTCCACGGTGACACAGGTCACGGGATATAATGAGAGTAATCTGCTTTGAACAGACATGAGAGTGACTTGGCACTAAGGGCAGGTGCAACATGCTTTATCCAGCTCATGTTGGCTGATGAACTACACAGAAGGTTCGCAGAAGTGGAAGATCCTGTATACCTTTATACCCTGGGGGACAATAGAAAACAGGTACCCAGCAGCAGCTGCATAAGTGTGACTAGGAAAAACACAGAGACTTCTGGCAACACTGTGGATGAGAAAGCCCAGACAACTTTGTCTAACCTTGTATGGGACAATAGGTAAGGCAGAGGCTTTAGGTATTAGACCCTTAGGAGTCCTGAGCTTTTGAACGTGCTGCACAGAGTAGACCCTCTGCTTTCCATGTCTGTCACATCATCTGGCTGGGAGTAGGTGTCTGATCCCTACTGGGACAGGGGTGTGGAGAGCCCAGAAGGCTCAGGGTGCATTGGTGATGTGGTGATGTATTTACTTGACCACACCATACCTGTCAGTGTGCTTTATTGCTGTGAAAACTCATCACTGTTAAAAGTGGATTGACATGTGGATATTGCTAATACCCATCCTCTGGGAATTTCACTCCCTGCCCCATGAACAGAGAGGGGAAGTGACATTTGTCTCTTCAGGGTCAAAACATAGACTCAGAAGGGGTGTAAGATTACCATGTACTCTTTTCCCTTCCTGGGAAAATGTGTGACTTTATGTTTCAGAAGACTCTGCTATAGTAAGGTCTCCATCAAGAAGGGACCCTGAGTGATTTTGTGGAACAGATCCACCCTGCAACTCAACTCTCCACTCCCCACTCATTTGATATGTACTTTGAGGAAGAAATAAATACTTGTTAAGCCAATAAAATCTTGAGGTTAATTTGTTACCACAGTGTAAACTAACCTATCTCAAATAATATAAGGCTATTAAAAGAGAGGAGCAGGAACAAGCTTATGTTTATCCTTTTTTTTTTTTTTGAGACAGAACCTCAAGCTATCACCCTGGGTAGAGTGAAATGGCATCACAGCTCACAGCAACCTCCAATTCCTGGGCTTAGGTGATTCTCTTGCCTCAGCCTCCTGAGTAGCTGGAACTACAGGCACCCACCACAATGCCTGCTATTTTTGGTTGTAGTTGTTCTTGTTTGGCAAGCCTAGGCCAGATTTGAACCCACCAGCTCTGGTGTATGTGGCTGGCACCTTAGCCGCTTGAGCTACAGGCACCACCCTTTTTTTTGAGACAGAGTCTCACTATGTCACCCTTGGTAGAGTGTGTGGCGTCACAGCTCACAGCAACCTTAAACTCATGGGCTTAAGCGATTCTCTCATCCTCCCAAGTAGCTGGGACTACAGGCAAGCTTATGTTTATCTTGAGGGTTTTATTAGGCTAGGGTTTAGTACTTTTTTCTTAAATAACCACACAGTAAATATTTTAAGCACATGGTCTGTCTACATAGAGTCTGTTGAAGCTAGTTGAGGCTGCAGTTTACAGAGTAAAAGCAGCTACAGACAACAACAAAAATGATGTGTGTGTCTATGTTCCAATAAAACTTTATATATAACAACAGGCACCAGCTGTGGGCTGAAGTTTGCCAACCCTGGTGTTAGGTAATTATGGTCCTCCTGTGGGATCTCTGTTCAAATAGGCCTCACCCTAGACTGCATGCGAATTTCTGAGGAAGATTTAAAAATATGGATGCTACGGCCCCTTCCCTGGCAGGTTAGATAAGAATCTCCCAGGAGAAAATGGACATAAATGAGTCCCAGATGGTCTTAATTTATGAGCCCTGACACCTACAGCCATGGCTCTAGATAATTACTCCTAAAGACTCCTACTCAGATCAGGTGTACTAGGGATGGGTCTTGGAGACCTCTGTACTCTCCTAAACACCTGGCAGCAATAAACTGCTATAAGAGGGCTCAGGTAGTTTAGAAAGGGCTGTCTAAACCTACCTTTCAAGTTTGGAAACTCAATACAAACCTTTGCCCTTGGGTTATTCTTCAACCAGAAGAGGCCTACCCTGTTTCAATCCCCTTTATTGATTTTATACTGGCATTGTGACCAGACCTTGGGGCTTACAGAAATACCAGAGCCAAACCATGTTCTATCTTGTCAGCAAAACGAATATTAATCAAGACACTCAGGCTACCCACTCCATTCTCCTGATTTCTATGTGTCTGTCAAGATACAAATGTTCACTCAGACACCTGTGCTTGAAGCTTTGCATTGATCATTCCCTGAGTTTTCTGCTTATTTTCTTACAACCTTCACCCTGATTTGCACCTGTTTACTTCAAAACCTAAGTCAGGGTTGCCACAATGGTTTCAGCAAAAATAACAAAAATGTATAGATTAAAAAAATCCGTCATGTTGGAAGTGTATATTTTATTGTTTCAATTTAAAAAAGTTTCTTGATCCATATATAACTAACACAAGTCACACAATCGTATTTGCACTTGCTTTCTTTTTTTCTTTTTTTTTTAAACAGAGTCTCACTCTGTCACCCTGGGTAGAGTGCCCTGGCCTCAGCCTCACTCACAGCAAACTCAAACTTCTGGGCTCAAGTGATCTTTTTGCCTTAGCCTCCCAAGTAGTTGGGACTACAGGCACCCATCACCACACCCGGCTAGTTTTTTTTATTTTTAGTAGAGATAGGGTTTCACTCTTGCTCAGACTGGTTTGGAACTCCTGAGCCCAAGGGATCCTACAACCTCAGTCTCCCAGAATGTTAGGATTACAGGTGTGAACCAACATGCCTGGACCACACCTGCTTTTTACAAAGAAATCACAGTTTTGTTTTTGTTTTTGTTTTCTTTTGTTTATTTTCTTTTTAAAACAGTTTCACTATGTTGTCTTTGGTAGAGTACCATGGTGTCACAGCTCACAGCAAACTCCAACTCTTGGGTTTTAAACGATTCTCTTGGCTCAGCCTCCCAAGTAGCTGGGACTATATAGTTTTGATGTTTTTCTTGTTCTGATTTTAAGACTGGCAGTGAAGACTTTAGGCTTCCCAGATTAACCCAACACCTAGCCACAGTCACCTGTAGGAAGGTTGTGCCTCACCCCTGCCTACTTGTCCTGGCTGGACTCTTCCTGATGCTCACCCACCCTGCACTTCAGCCACTGGTTACATCTACTGTCTCATCAGCCCACTCTCCTGCTCAAGAACCTATTGCTGACCATATTAAGTTGATTGAAGTTGATTATTTAATTTAGTGTTAATTGGATACTAAGTTTATAATTAAATGTATGTCAGTGATTAACATTAATATGAATCCATGTAAACTCAGCCTTGGAAAAGAAAAATAATATTTTTATTCCTTTTTTTTTGAGACAGTCTCACTCTGTCACCCTGGGTGGAGTGTCATAGTTTACAGCAACCTCAAACTCCTGAGCTCAAGAGATCCTCTTGCCTCAGCCTCCAGAGTAGCTGGAACTACAGGCACCTGCCATAATACCCAACTAGTTTTTCTGTTTTTAGTAGAGACGAGGTCTCACTCTTGCTCAGGCTGGTCTCAAACTCCTAAACTAAGTGATCTACCCACTTTGGCCTTCCTGAGTGCTAAGATTACAGGCATGAGCCACCATGCCCAGTCCTTTTTTTCTCAAACTTTTTTATGCCTTGCCTGACTTTTTAAAAACCATCTTTATGAATAAAGATTATTATAAAGAATACATGTTAGTTTAAAAAAAAACTGAGACTGTAGGTGTACATAAACAAAAAGTAGAAGTTACTTTTCCCTTTTTTTTTTTTTTTTTTTTAAGACAGAGTCTCACTATTTTGCCCTCAGTGGGGTGCTGTGCTGTCACACCTCTTAGCAACCTCTAACTCTTGGGCTTAAGTGATTCTCTTGCCTCAGCCTCCCAAGTAGCTGGGACTATAGGTGCCCGCCACGATGCCTGGCTACTTTTTGTTGCTGTTGTCACTGTTGTTTAGCAGACCTGGGCCAGGTTCAAAACTGCCAGCCTCGATGTATGTGGCTGGTGCTGTGACCACTGTGCTATGGACACAGAGCCTCTATGTCCTGTTGTTGGTTTCTGAACTAGAACATTTCATGGCATAGCTTCTCCTTAGCTGTAGGGAGTGTTTAGTGTAGTGGTTCTGTGTATGCATCCTAGGCCCTTCCTTCTCTGAGTTCAAATCCCCACCCCTTCTGCTATAAGCTTTCCCAACTTAGGTATGTTATTTCAGCTCTTTGTACCTTAATTTTTTTGTCTTTAAAATGATAATGATATCTCCCTCACATTGCTGAGAGGATATTATTTTCTATAGAGACAGGGTCTTCATATATTCTTCAGGCTGGTCTCAATGAAGTGTTGCCTGACTGAAAATAAAGGCCAATTAAGGTCTTTACATGTGTCATAATTTCGTCTTTTGACAGGCCCAATTTCTTAGATAAGCACATGTGGGTCAGGCAGGGGCTATTAGTCTCTGTTAGTCTCCACCTTCTATGTGTGGGACCAGGTTTGGGATCCGGAGTCCCAGCATTTTGTGTGGGCTGGTGACTTCTCCACACACAACTACTGTCTCTTTCTTTTCCCTTCAGGGTCCCAGAAGTGGGGCTTCCACAGACCAGCAGCCCAGGGCCCATCTGAACCCCGCTTATCTTCCACGTACCTGTGGGACTAGCCCTGGCACATCAGTGCTCCTGGATTATAGGCTGCAGGAAGTGGGAAAGGCAGTGGGGCAGCCAGTAGAGCCCACTCAGAACAGTTGTGCCAGCTGCTGTTCTAGGCGCCCAGACTTCAGACCTGTGGTTCTAGGTAGGGGTCCTCAAACTGTGGCCCACAGGCCACATAAGGTGGTGTGATTGTATTTGTTCCTGTTTTGTTTTTTTACTTCAAAATAAGATATGTGCAGTGTGCATAGAAATTTGTTCATAGTTCTTTTTTTTTTTTTTTTAACTATAGTCTGGCCCTCCAATGGTCTGAGGGATAGTGAATTGGCCCCCTGTTTAAAAAGTTTGAGGATGCCTGAAACTGTGTAAGAGCATGGCAAGATTTTATATCTCCCTCTGCTCAAGTTCTTTGAGGCAAATGATAGACTATTGGCAGTTTGAGATGGGCCTGGGGATGAGGGAAGCTGTGTAGCAGGTTGCCTTTCTCTAGTACATTCCTGTCATGGGCCCCACTCCACGATCAGCCCTATTCTCCCTCCTGCAAGCTTTTTCCAGGCTCCTGGCTCTTTGACTATGTCATTTTGTACCCGTCTTATGTTAGAAAGGATGGAACTTTGACCAGATGCCAAGGTGCCAGGTGTATAGGTGGGGCTATAAAAAGGGATCAAGTATATTTATGGAGTCTCTATTTCCTCCTCCACCTTCTCAGAACACAGGTTTGTCCTTGAAAGACATTAAAACACCATCCGTCCCTTGTCAACATGGGGCAGAATCCTCAGACCCTCTGGGAGGCCCTGTTCTACTGGAGGGAAACCTGCTAGGAGTTATGAAAGTGGCAGATGACCCCAGGCTGGATGCCTTGACACCCTTACATCTCTGCATCTCTTCAGCCTGCATCTATCC
This sequence comes from Loris lydekkerianus, assembly GCA_963574355.1. Classification (NCBI taxonomy): domain Eukaryota; kingdom Metazoa; phylum Chordata; class Mammalia; order Primates; family Lorisidae; genus Loris; species Loris lydekkerianus. The sequence continues at coordinate 4,299 of CAUYPK010008809.1, read as the reverse complement.
ACATGTTACTGGGGGATGCCGCAGTAAAACTTGCAAGTATGATGCTGATCAGGGAACAGCTTTACCTTTGTCCTGTATACTTGTTCTTTCTGCCCATCTCTGTAGAATGAGAAAATTGGATTTGACACCCTTCACTATTCTAACCTTTCTTAAAAGATTCCCTTATGAACAAAATCCTCCCTCAATAGCCCCAGGGGTGTCAGGCCATTAGAATATGTCCACACTGATGATCACATCTGTTCAATTTTTAACACCCTCCAGGATGCAAACTGCACAAGCAAAATCATTCAACCCTCTGCACGCACACAAAGCAATATCAATGATTTGGGTTTCTGAAAGCAGATAATAACCAACAAGTGTGTTCATCCCTTTACATAATTCCCGGACATTTACATCTGGCTCGCTGAGGTATGTCACTCAGCAAACATCAAATGCCTCATCCCTCTCATGTGACCTATGAGAATAGCAACAAACTAACTGGATAGTGGCAGTTATCCTGGACAGTGGGTCAGGAGGCCAGAGACTGGGACTGGTGGGATGCATAGGCCTTGGGGCCCAGCCAGGGAGAGGTAGAGAGCAGTTGGGAGCAGTGCCCAGCAAGATGGCAATCCTGGCATTCAGGCTAAAGCTGGAGTAAAGCCAGGTGTGAGCTGTGGGCTGCTCTGGGGGTGTGAGGGCTGGACTCATGCATGGAATCACAGTGGACTGAGTATCTTCCACTTTCATACAAGGTAGATGCTTTAGCATGGAACCTTCATGGGTTTTTTCCAGCAGTGTAGATAGATAGCAAGTGAAAGATGACAGCTCTGTTTTCCTGTGTATTAGACCAGGCTAGATAATGCTGCTATATAACAAGTGACTCCAAGGGTCCAGAAGTTACAGCATACAAGATTTACTTCTTGCTTAAGCTGAGTTAGCTCTGCTTTGTGCCTTCTTAACCTAGGACCCAGCTGAGAGAGAAGACCCTGTACAAGGAATTGCTAGTTGTTACAGTGAAACAGAAAGAGAGCATAGCAAACCACACACTACCTTCTGCTGCAAAGAGACATACATCGCTTTTCACTTTTCATTGATCAGAGCAAGTCATTTGATCAAGACTGACATCAGTGAGGCAGGAAAGTCTTCCCCAGGTGAGGTTGGTGTATCTCTGGGTATAGTAACACACTCTTCCAGACACTTGGCTGTTCTTCTCAAAACTGAGGAGGTGGGACAACATCCAAGGCAATGCCAGGCCTTTCTTGGCTCTCCTGTTGATGGCAGTTGACAGCGTGGGAAATGGATGTTGGAGGGAATCAGGAAACCCAGATCAGCTCTCTTCAGCTTCAGCCAAGTTTAGCATTTTCTCTGAGCCAAAGATTCCTCATCTGAAAAAGAGGGGATTGGATTAGATAAGTGCTGAGGTTGGAGCCAGCTGGAGCTGATTACAAGTGTGACAAAAATACAGATCTGGGCTGGGCACATCCCTGTAATCCTAGCACTCTGGGAGGCCTAGGTGGGTGGATTGCCTGAGCTCACAGGTTCCAGACCAGCCTGAGCAAGAGGGAGACCCTGGTCTCTAAAAATAACCAGGTGTTGTGGTGGCACCTGTAGTTCCAGCTTCTTGGGAGGCTGAGATAAGAGAATCGCTTGAGCCCAAGAGTTTGAGGTTGCTGTGAACTATGATGCCACAGCACTCTATTCTTTTTGGAGACTCTGTCTCCAAAAAAACCCCAAAAAACAAAAAAACATATCCATTAGAAGAATGACTTAGGGGCAGCACCTGTGGCTCAAAGGAGTAGGGCGCTGGCCCCACATACCCGAAGTGGTAGGTTCAAACCTGGCCCCAACCAAAAACTGCAAAAAAAAAAAAAAAAAAAAAAAAAGAAGAATTAATTAGCATGTGTCTCAAGACAGCAGAGAATAACTGAGAAATTCCAGAAACATTTTGCCATGTCTCATCAGCATGTGACTTTGGAGTCCCTGTCCCAGATTGGAGAATTTTTTTTTTTTTTTTTTTTTTTTTTTGAGACACAGTCTCAAACTGTCACCTTGGGTAGAGTTCCAGGGCATCACAGCTCACAGCAACCTCCAACTCCTGGGCTTAAGAGATTCTCTTGCCTCAGCCTCCCAAGTAGTGGGACTACAGGTGCCTGCCACAATGCCCAGCTATTTTTTGGTTGTAGTTTTCATTGTTGTTTGGTGGCCTGGGCTGGATTCGAACACACCAGCTCTGGTGTATGTTTCTGGTGCCCTAGCTGTTTGAGCTACAGGTGCTGAGCCCAGATTCGAGAATCTTGACCTGTCCCTGTGCTTCAGTGTATCCTTCCCCCTAGCTTGATGTCTGTTCTTTCTTTTCTGTTTCCTCACAGCCTGATTTTATTCCTCCTCAGAGTTCCCACAGCAAGGAGAGTATCTCCAAGTGTTCTTATCTTCCCAATTGCCTCTAGCTTTATTGAAGGTTGTGTCTGTGTCTTTGTTTTCGGTGAGCCTTCCACCCTACTTTTTCCCCACCTCTTACTGTATCTTTCACAAAGTTGAGCTCCATTGTAATTATTAAAATACCAACTAATGTTTCCACACAGTATCTCATTTGGTTCTCATAACATTACTGTACAGAAGATACTATTTTCCACATGATAGCATCAACCTCATAGCTTTTCTGCCAATCCAGTGAAATGTCAGATGTTTTGTGATCAATAAGCAGCAGCAACTATAATAACTTTTGTTATTATTACTCATGAGGAAATTGAGATCTGGAAAGGCCAAGCAACATGCATGTGTGGTCAATAAATAGAAAAACTAGCTGGGTGTGGGTTAAACTGTTCCACATAAGCCACACAAGGCAAGTCTGTAATGGATTAAAAATGGCTTTTGCTAACACAAAGGCAAAAAGGGAACTGGAATCCCCTCTGAGACATACTCAGAGCCTGTTTTGGAACAGTTTCTCTGATGCTATGCTCCCATTGAGCCCACGTGGTCAGACACTTACAATCTCTCCACTGGAGATATGGGCCAGAGGTTGACAGGTGTTAAAAACAGTGTCTTTGGAGCCTAAAGGTCTCTGCCTTGTGGAAGAACAAAGTCATTACTCCATTATGAGACAAACTAAGTGTGTGCTTGAGGAATTTTATTTCCCCTTCTTCCCCAGGAGTTCTTTGTGATTTTTATTTGGATACCTTGCTCAAGAATTAACATAAGTCTGAGAAGAAAGAAAAAGCAGAGGAAATTGTGATTTGTAGCCTTGATGTCTCCTCACAAGTTAAGGTTAGAGAGTTAGAGATAATAGATTAAGTGTGTACATGACCACCAGTGTATATAAGGTGACCAAGAATAAAGATGTTTTACATTACTTAGCAATAAAAACAAAGCAGGAGGAATCACGCTACCAGACTGAGACTCTACTATAAATCAATAGTGATCAAAACAGCATGGTACTGGCATAAAAGCAGAGAAGTAGATGTCTGGAACAGAATAGAGAACCAAGAGATGGATCCAGTTACTTACTGTTATTTGATCTTTGACAAGCCAATTAAAAACATTCAGTGGGGAAAAGATTCCCTATTTAACAAATGGTGCTGGGTAAACTGGTTGGCAACCTGTAGAAGATTGAAACTGGACCCACACCTTTCACCATTAACGAAGATACTCTCACTGGATAAAAGATTTCAACCTCAGACATGAAACTATAAAAATACTTGAAGAAAGTGCAGGGAAAACTCTTGAAGGAATCGGCCTGGGTGAATATTTTATGAGGAGGACTCCCCAGGCAATTGAAACAGTATCAAAAATACACTACTGGGACCTGATCAAACTAAAAAGCCTCTGCACAGCCAAGAACATTGTGAGTAAAGCAAGCAGACGGCCCTTAGAGTGGGAGAAAATATTTGCATAAATAAAGGTCTGATAAAGGTCTAATAACCAGAATCCACACAGAACTCAAATTAGTTAGTCAGAAAAGAACACGTGACCCCATTTCAGGGTGGGCAAGGGACTTAAAGAGAAACTTCTGTAAAGAAGATAGACGCAAAATCTACAAACACATGAAAAAAAGCTCATCATCCTTAATCATCAGAGAAATGCAAATCAAAACGACTTTGAGATATCACCTAAACCTAGTAAGAGTAGCCCACATAACAAAATCCAAAAACCAGAGATGCTGGTGTGGATATGGAGGAAAGGGCACACTTCTACACTGCTGGTGGGAATGCCCACTAACACGTTCCTTCTGGAAGGATGTTTGGAGAATACTTAGAGACCTAAAAATAGATCTTCCATTCGATCCTATAATTCCTTTAGTAGGTTTATACCCAGAAAACTAAA
>CAUYPK010008805.1:0-20660 GCA_963574355.1 Loris lydekkerianus | reverse complement strand
TTCTTTCCTAATTGTGATGGCTAAAACTTCCATTACAATGTTAAAGAGCAGTGGAGACAATGGACAGCCTTGTCTGGTTCCTGATCTGAGTCGAAATTATTTCAATTTAACTTTATTCAATATGATATTGGGTATGGGTTTGCTGTAGAAGGCCTCTATCAGTTTAAGAAATGTCCCTTCTATACCAGTTTTCTTAAGTGTTCTGATCATGAAGGGATGCTGGATATTATCAAAAGCGTTTTCTGCATCAATTGAGAGAATCATATGGAATCATTATGGAGGATAGGTCTGAGAATATCCTGTATAGCTGGTTTGGTTATGGCAAATTTCTTTAACATGTGAATTTCATTAAAGTATTTAATTTCTTCATCATAAATGAAACTCAGTTTAGCTGGATACTGGATCCGGGGTTGAAAGTTATTTTGTTTTAGGAGATTAAAAGTCGATGATGACCCTCTTCTGGCTTGAAAAGTTTCAGCAGAGAGATCTGCAGTCATTCAAATATTCTTCCCTTTGTAGGTAATGGTTTTCTTACATCTGGCTGCTTTCAGAATTTTCTCCTTCATATTAACTTTAGTGAAATTGATTGTGATGTGTTTGGGTGGTGTCTTATTTGGGTTGAGTCATGCTGGGGTTCTGAAACTGTCTGCTATCTGAATTTCAGAATCTCCTGGCATGTCTGGAAAATTCTCTTTCATAATTTCATGGAGAAGAGCGTCTGTGCCTTGCGAAGCCAGTTCATTGCTTTCAGGGATTCCAACAAGGCAGATATTAGCCTTCTTCGAATTATCCCAGAGCTCTCTGAGTGAATGATTCGTTTTTGCTCTCCATTTCTCTTCGTCTTTCAGAGTTTGGGAGTGTTCAAGAGCTTTGTCTTCATTGGTAGAAATCCTTTCTTCTGCTTGCTCCACTCTGTATTTTTCAGATCTTTGAGGACTACAAATTCTTGCTTCAGTGTGTCAAAATCTTTGGTAGGTTTGTCTTTAAATTCCTTGAATTCCTGAGACAACTTTTGAATTTCTCCTCAATTTTTAATTCCAACCTTTGAATTGCTCCTCAAATTTCTAATTCCAAGTTTTCCTCCATTGTATTAATCTTGTTTGCAATCCAAATTCTAAATTCGATTTTTGACATCTCGGCCATCTTTTTATGAATGGGATCTTTAGTTAATCTGCCATATCTTTCCTTGGGGAGGTTGATCTACTCTGGTTATTCGTGTTACCAGAGTTTTTCTGCTGATTCTGCCCTATCATTATTTTACACCCTTTGACTTTTCCCCTGGAGCATTGCCGAGGACACATACAGTGCTATGGCCTGAGAAACTGGGGAACTTTTTGGTGTGGTGGGGCTAAGTGGTTCTGTCCTGTTTTTAGCTGGTCTCTGTCCGACCCTAGTGAAACAGTTACTCTGGGTTGAAGTCTTAGCTGTGGAGAAATACCAGCAGTTAAGTCACCCCGCTCCACGCAGGCAACAATTGGAAAAGGACAATCAAACCTTCCTACACCCACACACCCAGGGCGCCACTTGGATAGTCCTCAGGAAATTGGCTCAGTTCAAAGGGTCCAAATCAATTGTCCCAGTCAGCACCTGTCTCAGGTGGGAGAGTTTAAAAGGTCTCTGGCAACTGGATCGCAGGGGTCTGGTGACTACTCAGATATGGCTTGCTCCGGTGCTCTGTGGGGTCAGGAGGATCCACTCAGCAAATAGATTAGTCTGAGAAGGTTGATGCACCTCTGTCACCTTCTGCCTTGGTCCTCTGTCACACCCAGTCACTGATAACCCCACAGGGCTGTGATCCACTTGCCTCCAATGAGCAGATACTCCAGGGGTTTGCACCTGCCTGAATCACAAGGAAATCTGTGTCTCCTCAGCCAGGCCACTGCTCTCTGCCTCTATCTGGCAGTGGGAGGTGAGGCCTGACAACCATGGGAAGCTGGGGCTATTCACTGAGTTCCAGCCCCGCCCCTGATTGATGTTACTGACTGAACAGAACAACTTTGTAGGAATTTGTTTCTGTCCCTGCTAAATTCCCCTGCAGAAGAGAAGTTCCCAGAACCTGTGCCTCAGGCCCTGTCTCTGCTGCTGTAGTTTGTGTTCGCAGCACGGTTACCTGTCAGTTTCAGGCTTTGCCTGCCCTCCTTTGTTTATGCTGATGATCCCCTGGGAGCTGGGTGCATCTTAGTCTCAGTAAAGCGGTCCTCTGGGTCAGCCTCGCCCTGGGAATCTCCCAGCTCTGTGTGTGAGTTTTCTAGTCCCAAAAAGAAAAGTCCACCCAGGCCCGTACCGCTTCAGGCAAACCCTTTACTCACGGGGCCTGCGTTTCTGTCCCAGATCTGTTCAGCGGTGGTTGTCACCTGAGAAGATGCCGGGCCTCCTCTGGTTGCCCAGGGAGACAGGGGGTGTGATTTCAGAATATCAAGGGGTGAGCCCTATTGTTGCCCAAAACGGCTGCTGCTCTGTGCCTCAAGGCACTGCTCCTCCGGCGTGGTTCCCTCTTAGCCGACCATCCTGTCCTCCACTCCCGTGCTGCAGAATCAGCACGGATGAGCTGCAGTCTAGGCCCTGTCCACACCCCTCGAGAAACCACCCAAGAATCTGGACTCCTGGAGGACAGGCCTCCAGACTTCAGAGTTAGAGTGGAGGGGAGTGCTGGGAGCTCAGAATTTCAGGTAGAGAAAATTTACAGTTTTACACAGTTTTATGCCTGGCAGGAGAATGCCGTGGCACTTTAGTAGGGGAAGTAGGTCCAGTTTTTAGAGGGTCTTTCCCGTGGAGTATAATGGGAGGACTTCTGAACTTTGCTCATTTGTTTATGGGGTACTCTGAGCCGTTCTCATGGGGGAGGCGACTCCTCTTGGTGATGGATTTTGTAACTTTGTTTGTAACCTTCGGGTTGCATCTCGCCTCCGCAGGGTTGATGTGCATTCTTCAACCTTCTCTCTTGGCGCAGCTGTAATCCACCAGTTTACTTGCTAAATTTCTGTCCTTTTACTCTCTTTCTGGATGGGAGCCTCTGTGGAAAGCTGGCTTCAGTCAACCATATTGTCTCCGCCCCCCGTATTTTTCTTTAATTAATTTTAATAATGTATTCTGTAGTTTTCAGTGTATAGATGACCCTTGAAACAATGTGGGAGTTTGGGGAACTGAGCCCAAGCTCAAAAATCTGTATGTAACTTCTGAATCTCCCAAAACTGAAATATTAATAGTCTACTGTTGACTGGAAGCCTTCCTGATAATGTAATCTATTCACACATTTTTTGGTGTGTTATGTGTATTCATAACAAATGAAGCTAGAGAAAAGAAAGTGTTACTAGGAAAATCATAAGGAAAATGCATTTACTGTACTTTAGTATATTGATTGACATAAGTTGACATTGTCTGTTTGTAAGATAAATTGTCTGAAATGGTAGGTACCTGCAGATTGAGATCTCAATCTAAGGGACATAACAAGTAATTCAACTTTTTCTTGTAATGTCATGACTTTTTTATGCTTCTTGGGCCTCTTCCAGCATCAGTAGTGGCACTTAATGTGAGTTCTATGGTGTTATCCTACATTTACGGTATTGCACTAAACACAACAGTGATTTTCAACAATTTTTATCTCATAGCACACTTAAATTATGTGGATGAGAAAAAGAATAAAAAAAGAATATACTTACTGTGCTTAGAACGTCTTTTGAAAATAATTTAATGATCTTTATAAATTTTCCTGGCACTCCAAGTGCCCATCAACCCGTGAATGGATCAATAAACTATGGTATATGTATACCATGGAATACTATTCAGCCATAAAAAAACAATGGAGACTTTATATTTTTTGTATTAACCTGGATAAAATTGGAGAACATTCTCTTTAGGAATGGTAAAGCAAGTATCCAATGTACTCAATACTAATATGAAGCTAGTAGATGAACTAATACACCCACGCAAGAGAAAACTTAATTTAATTTACATTGAAGGGAGGAGTTGGGAGGATTGGCGTGCTCCCACCTAATGAGCACAATGTAAAGGTATATGCCACACTTCCTGGGTGCAGAACACAACTACAACAGGGACCTTATCTAACAAACTATAACCTAATCATTTGTACCCTCATATTAATCTGAAATTTAAAATAACTTTTTTTCTACGTTACACGTAAGATCCTCTCATGGTACACCAGTGTGCCATAGCACATAGGTTGAAAACCCTTAACTGAAACACAATGGAAAATACCCAAGAACCAACCAGGGAGATCACTTTTTACTGTGGTATGCAATTTACTCTGGAGGAATGGCTTACCCGGGAACACATCCCTGTGGTGATTAAAGTGGATACTTGCAACATTTGAGCTCACTGAAGTAGCAACAGGTGATGACTACAGAATTATTATAGTACAGTATGTGGTAATTAATTTTATGCAGTTATGATTTAATATTCTTTTTTTGAGGCAGAGTTTCATAATGTTGTCCTCAGTAGAGTGTTGTGGCATCACAGCTCACAGCAACCTCAAACTCTTGGGCTTTAGTGATTCTCTTGTCTCAACCTCCTGAGTAGCTGGGACTACAGGCACCCGCCACAGCGCCTGTCTATTTTTTCTTTTTGGTTGCAGTTGTTATTGTTGTTTAGCAGGCCCCAGGCTGGGCTTGAACCCGCCAACCTTGGTGCATGTGGCGGGCGCCCTACTCACTGAGCTATAGGTGCCGAGCCAATACTCTGTTCTTTACGTTTCTCTCGACTGCCAGTGTGTTACCTGGTATGTTCTGTAATTATTTGTGTATAAGTTAGTTTTGATAAGTTTCAACTTTTTGTAATAGATTTGTGTATATTTTATGGTGTAAATGATAAAGTAGCCTAGCATCTGTATATGTTTTTAGACATTCATGACATACTTGTTTTTAATTTTTTTTTACATTTCTTAGGTATTGAGTTCATATCTGAGATTTTTCAAATTATCATTAACCTTCAACAAATTTCTCACACTATTTTTTTTTTTTGAGTTTGTTTTATTTTTCAAATTAATATGAGAATACAATTTTTAGGTTATATTGTTCTCACTTCCAGGGTAAAGTTCCATTTTTCAAGAGCCCCTCCACCAGGGGGCTTGTTATACACCCTCATAATGTGCACATTAAGTGAGATCCAGCTTCATGCTCTCCCTCCTTCTGCAATGTCCTCCTCCCTCCCCCATCCCACTTCCCTCTACTCCTGAACTGGACTATATTAGTGTTTTATTATTCTTATGAGCATATAATTGTTTATATATTGATTTCATATTACTATGGAGTGCACTGAGTATTTATTTTTCTATTCTTGTGATATTTCAGCTCCATCCAGGTAAATGTAAAAGATGTAAAGTGTCCATCTATTTTTATGGTTGAATAATATTCCATGGTATACATATACCACAGTTTGTTGATCCAATCATGGGTTGATAGGCACTTAGGTTACTTCCATGGTTTGGCAGTTATGAATTGACAGTAAACATTCTAGTGCAAATGTCTTTGTGGTAAAATGATTTTTGTTCTGGGTAGATACTTAGTAATGAGATTGCAGGTTCAAATGGAAGGTCTCCTTTTAGATCTTTGAGGATTCTCCATACTTCCGATAAGGCTGTATTAGTTTGCAATCCCACCAGCAGTGTAGAAGTGTTCTCTTCTCTCCACATTCATGCCAGCATCTGGTGTTTTGGGACTTTGTGATGTGGGCTAATCTTGCTGGGGTTAGGTGATATCTTAGAGCGTTTTTGATTTGCATTTCTCTGATGATTAAAGACAATGAGCATTTTTTCATGTGTTTGTTGGCTATTCGTCTGTCATCTCAGAGAAGTTTCTGCTGAAATCTTTTGCTCACTTACACAGAGAGTTGTTTGCACTTTTCTTATTGTTTAATTTGAGTTCTCTATAAATTCTAGTTTTCAGGCTTTTGTTAGATCATAGCATGCAAAAATCTTCTCCCATTCCAAAGGCTGTTTACTTTGCTTGTCTCTTTATATTTATTGAAAAAAATCACTGTGTAAGTGGACCCATGCAATTCACACCCATATTGTTCAAGGGTCAACTTTACAAGGGCTGCACTTGCATTGTTAAATTTATTCCTAAGTATTTTATTCTTTTTGATGCCATTGTAAATAAATTTGTTTTCTTAGTTTTATTTTCATATTGTTTATTATTAGAGTGTATAAATGCAATTAATTTTTATATTGATATTGTATCCTACAACCTTTCTCAACTCCAAGTGATTTTTCTGTGTGTGTGGATTCTTTAGAGTTCTCCAGGTAACTTAGATCATGTCATCTGTGACATCCAACCTTACCTGTTCCTTTTGAGACATGGGTCCACTTCCTTTTGAGACTTGATGTTTTTTATTTCTGTTTTATGCCTAATTATCCTGACTAGAACCTTTAGTAACTGTTAAATGGAAGTGGTGAAAGTGTGTATCTTTGTCTTGTGCCTGATCTTAGGAGGAAAGCTTTCAGTCTTTTACTGCTAAATATTGTATTACTTACTAGTTTTTTGTTTTGTTTTTTAAGATAGAGTCTCAAGCTGTTGACCTAGGTAGAGTGCTATGGAGTCACAGCTCACAGCAACCTCAAACTCTTGGACTTAAGTGATTCTCTTGCATCAGCCTCCCAAGTAGCTGGGACTACAGGCACCTGCCACAACACCTGGATATTTTTGTTGTTGCGGTTGTCGTTGTTGTAGCTGGCCAGGGCTAGGTTCGAATTGCCACCCTCTGCGTATGTGGTCCGCTCCCTACCCACTGAGCTACAGGCACCATCATACTTACTAGTTTTTTAAAAAAAAATTCCCTTTATTTAGGTTGAGGAGAATTCCCTTCTATTCATTGCATTGGAGTTTATCAGATACTATTTCTTCATCTACTTCATCTACTTCATCTACATGTAGACTTTGTCCCCTCTTGTATTAATATGATGTATTACATCAACTTCTGTATGTTGAGCCAATCTTGCGTTCCTGGAATAATTCCTGCTGGGTCATTGTGTAAAATCCTATTGATATGCTGTTTTATTATGTTTCCTTGTATTTTTATTGAGAATATTCACCTCTGTATTCATAAGAAATTTTGGTGTACTGGGAGGCTGAGGCAGGAGAATCGCTTGAGCCTAAGATTTTGAGGTTGCTGTGAGTTGTGACGCCATAGCACTCTACCAAGGGTGACCTAGTGAGACTGTCTCAAAAGAAAAAGAAAAGCAAAGAAATATTGGTCTATTGCTTTCTTTTCCTGTAATATCTTTCTTTTCTTTCATATCCCAGGAATATCAGGCTTGATTAGAATGATTTGGGAAGTGTTCCATCCTCTTTTATTTTTTTAGAAGAAATTTTGAAGGATGATATTATTTCTTAAAACATTTAATAGAACTTAGCAGTGAAGTAATCTGGTCCTAAGCTTTTTTTTTTTTTTTTTAGATGTTTTTTGATTACTGACTCAATCTCTTTACTTTTTATAGGTTTATTCAGATATACTGTTTCTTCTTGTGTCAATTTTAATAGTTTATGTGTTTCTAGGCATTTGTCCATTTCCACTAGGTTATTTAATTTCCTAGTGTACAATTGTTCATATTCCTTTATAATCTGTTTCATTTCTGTAAGATCAAGAGTAATATCTCTACTTTCATTCTTGGTTTTAATAATTTGAATCTTTCTTTTTGTTGGTTAGTCAGCTAAATTTTGTTGATTTTTGTCGCTTTTTTGAAAGAACCAACTTTTTCTTCCATTAGTTTTCTGTGTTGTTTTTCTGTTCTCTATATTATTTATTCTCAACTTCATTATCATCATTATTATTATTTTTAGACAGTCTTACTCTGTTGCCCTGTGTAGCTTGCTCTAGTATAGCTCACAGCAACCTTAAACTCCTGGGTTTAAGAGATCCTCTTGCCTCAGCTTCCCATATAGCTGAGACTATAGGCGCCCACCACCACACCTGGTTAGTTTTTTCTATTTTTAGTAAAGACAGGGTCTCACTCTTGCTCATGATGGCCTTGAACTTCTTAGGTCAAGCAATCCATGTGCTGGGATTACAGGTATGGGCTACCACACCTGGCACAACTTAATTATTTCTTTCCTTGTTGCTTTGAGTTTTGTTTGGTTTTCTTTTAAATTTCATAAGATGGAAGATAAATTATCAATTTGAAATAATTTCATTCTTTTTTAATGTAGACATTTACATATAAATGTCCTTCTAATCATTGCTTTAGCTCTCTTCCATAGTTTTGGTATATTGTGTTTCTTACTAAATCATCCTTAAATATTTTCTAATTTTTCTTGTGATCTCTTGGTTGACCCATTAGATTTTTAGGAATCTATTTTATTTAATATTCACATTTGTGAATTTTCTAAATTTTTTATTACTGATTTTCAGTTTCATTCCATTGTGGTTGAAGGACATACTTAGTATTATTTCAGGTATCTTAAATTTAATGATACTTATTTTGTAGCTAATACCTGGTTTATTCTGAAGAATGGTCCTGTACTTGAGAACCATGTTTTTATTCTGTTTTTGTTGGTTGAACGTCTCTATAGATGTTAGATGTTTATTAGATGTAGTTGGTTTATAATGATGTTCAAATCTTCTGTTTTCCTGATGCTTCATCTAGTTCTGTTCCTTACTAAAAGTGAGATACTAGAATCCCTTAACTGTACTTGTTGAAATAGTTCTTCCTTCAAATCTATCTCTTTTATTAATTTTTGTGTTTTATTAGGTATATTTGTGCTTATAATTGTTAGATCTCATTGATAAATCGACACTTTTATCATTATATAATGTCCTTTGTCTCTTATAACATTTTGTCTTAAAGCATATTTTTCTGATATTAGTATAGCCAGCCACTCTAGCTCTCTTTTGGTTACTGTTTACATGGCTTATTTGGTCCTTTAGTTTCATCTTGATTTTTTTTTTTTTTGGTCTGTGCTGGTAATCTGTGAATTTAAATTAGTGCACTTAGATTTAACATAATGATTGGTAAACTGGTAGGAAGGATTTCTGTCATTTTGTTATTTGGTATCTATATATGGATTTTTTTTTGTTTTTATTTTTTTTTTTTTTAAGAGGAGGTCTTCTGTCACCCAAGCTGGAGTGCAGTGGCCCAATCATACCTCACTGCAGCTCCTGGGCTCCGGTAATCTTTCCATCATAACCTCCCTTGTAGCTGGGGCTACAGGCATGTGCTTCCACACTCAACTAATTATTTTTTTTAGAGGAAGCATCTTGATGTGTGGCCCAGGCTGGTCTTAAACTCCTTGACTCAAGTAATCATCCTGTCTTGGGCATCCAAAGCGCTAGGATTATAGGCATGAGCCATCATACCAAATCTTATACATGTTCTTTGTACCTCTGTTTATCCATTTTCTTTTATGATAATAGGATATTTTCTAGTTTATCATTTTAATTTTCTCTATCTATATATATGCATATACACATATGATATTTCCTTTTAGTTGTTTTCTTTTTAATTTTGCTTTCCATTTCAACTGGCTTTCACTCTTCTGAGTTTGAAGTTTTTTTTGTTTTTGTTTTTGTTTTTTCTTTTCTTCCTTTAGCAATTCTCTTGCCCTTTGCCTGTCGAGTAGCTGGGACTATAGGCACCCACCAAAACACCCAGCTTTTTTTTTTTTTTTTTTTTGGTAGAGACGGGGTTTCACTCTGGCTCACTCTGGCTCATGCTGGTCTTGAACCTCTGAGCTCAGGCAATCTACCTGCCTCGGCCTCCCATAACTCTAGGACTACAGGCGTGAGTCACCATGCCCGGCCGACATTTCTTTTTTAAAAGTTGTTTTCTTAGTGTTTGCCCTGGGAGTTACAATTAATATCTTAATTTATAACCGTCTAATTCAGATTACTGCTAACTTAACTTTAATAGAATAAAAAACTTTGCTGCTAAATAGCTCGATCTACCCCTTTTGCTATTATTGTCATGAATTAAAGTTATGTGTTACATAATGACATTTCAGTCGCTTTATTATGTATGTAATACCCCTCGCTTTATTATGTATGTAATATTGTATGTAACCACATATAAAATGGTAGTCCAGGGCGGCACCTGTGGCTCAGTGGGTAGGGTGCCAGCCCCATATACCAAGGGTGGCAGGTTCAAACCCGGCCCCAGCCAAATGGTAACAAAAAAATAGCCGGGCGTTGTGGTGGGTACCTGTAGTCCTAGCTACTGAGGAGGCTGAGGCAAGAGAATCGCCTAAGCCCAGGAGTTGGAGGTTGCTGTGAGCAGTGTGACGCCATGGCACTCTCCGAAGACAATAAAGTGAGACTGTCTCTCCACACACACACACACACACACACACACACACACACACAAAAGGTAGTTCATAAGATTATAATGGACTTGTGCCTATATTCCTAGTACTCTAGGAGGCCAAGGCAGGAGGATTACTTGAGGTCAGGAGTTCCAGACCAGCCTGAATGAGTGAAATACCCATCTCTACCCCAAATAGAAAAAATTAGCTGAGTGTGGTGGCATGTTCCTATAGTCCCAGCTACTAGGGAGGCTGAGGTAAGAGTATCACTTGAGCCTAGGAGTTGAGATTTCACTGAGCTATGATAATGCCACTACTCTCTTTACCAAGGCAACAGAGTAAGACTCTGTCTAAAAAAAAAAAAAAAAAAAGAAAAGAAAAAGATTATAATGGAGTTGAAAATTCCTTTCATCTTAGGAATGTCATAGCTGTCATAATGTGGTAGCACTATTACTTTATTTATTTTGTTGAGACAGAGTCACACCCTATTCCCTGAGCAGAGTGCCCAATAAGCCCAGCTTATTTGTGCATGAGATATTCTACCCCTCACTTTATTATTGTATGTAAAAAGAGCTCACTGCAACTCAGACTTGGGCTGTGGGCATCCCACCGCCTCAGCCTCCAGAAGCCACTGGGATTACAGGCACTCGCCCTGGCGCCCAGCTGGGTTTTTCCATTTTTGGGGGAGTCAGGGTCTCACTCTTGCTCAGGCAAATCTCAGACTCTGGAGCTCAAGCAATTCTCCCTCCTCAGCCTCCCACAGTGCTGGGATTACAGGTGTGAGCCACTGCGCCCAGCCCACTATTACTTTATTATGTTATTAATTTAGTGTAGCCTAAGTATATGTTGTTTATAAAGTCTATGGTAGTGTACAGTAATGTCCTAACTAAGCCTTCGCAAGTACTACTCGCCACTCACTCACTGACTTACTCAGAGCAACTTCCAGTCCCGTGTTTCACAGGTGCCCAATAAGCCCAGCTTGTTTGTGCATGGGATATCCTACCCCTCGCTTTATTATTGTATGTAATTTCCTGAAGCCTTCCTTGACCACTCTTACCTAAAATACACTCCACACCCCCACCTGTGCCAATCACTGTTTATCATTACAATGATATGGATGAGGGGGTCATTATTATCACCATTATTTTTATCTATGTTAAGTAACATCTAAGCTTCATTAGGGTCTCTATTCTTCTCTCCTGCTTTATTGAGATATGATTGACAAAAATTGTATATATTTAAAGTAAACAATGTGATGATTTGGCATATGTATACATTGTGAAATGATTACCATAATCAAGCTGATTAACATACTCATCTCACGTAGTTAACCTATTGTATTTATATCTGTGGTGAGAACACTTAATACCTACTTTTTAAAGCACTTTTCAGGTATACCATACAGCATTAACTATAGTCATATTGTACATCAGATCTCCAGAACTTATTCGTCTTATAATTGATGGTTTGTTGTCTTTGACCAATATTTCTTCGTTTCACCAATCAGCCAGCTCCTCGTAACTACCATTCTACTTTGTATTACTATGAGTTTGTCTTTATTTATTTTTTTAGAGACAAAGTCTCATTCTGTCACCCTCGATAGAGTGCCATTGTGTCACAGCTTGCAGCAACCTCCAGCTCTTGGGTTTAGGAGATTCTCTTGCCTCAGGCTCCTGAGTAGCTGGGACTACAGGTGCCCACCATAAAGCCCAGCTATTTTTTTTGTTGTTGCAGTTTGGCCGGGGCCGGATTCTAACCCGCCACCCTCCTTATGTGGGGCTGGCACCCTACTCACTGAGCCGCAGGTGCCGCCCATGGTTTGTCTTTAAAAAAAAGCATAAGATTCCAGATATAAGTGATAGCAGATAGTATTTTCTGTGTCTGCCTTGTTTCACTTACTATAATGTCCTCTAAGATTATCCATATTTTCACAAATGGCAGGATTTTTCTTCTTTTTTAAGGTTCAGTTAATATTCTTTGGAGAGTGAATGTGTGTGTGTGTTTGATGTTTTCTTTATCCATTCATCTGTCAATGGGCACTTAGGTTGTTTGCATTGAATAGGGTTTTTTTTTTTTCATATTTACCAATAATGTATTTCTAGCTTGGATATTAATGCTTTACATAGAGTAGGCTTTCAAATATTTGATCTGATGGTGTCACTGGTAAATCCTGTCAAACATTTAAAGAATTAAAACCAATCCTTCGCAAACATTTCTAAGAAATTGAAGAGAATTCATTCTGTGAAGCCACCTTTATCCAAAGCCAAAGACACTAAAACTGAAATATTCTTCACACATATGATGCAAAAAATCTCAATAAAATGCTAGTAAATCAAATTCAGCAGCATTTTAAAAGGATTACACATCATGACCAAATGGCATTTACTCCTGAAATGTAAGGATGGTTTAAGACATGAAAATCTATCAGTATAATACAACGCATTCACATAATGAAGGAAAAACCCCACATAATCAGCTCAGTTGATGCAGAAAGCACATTTGGCAAAATTCAACACTGTGATAAAAACACTCAGCAAATAAGGAATAGAAGGAAACCTCAACATGATAAAAGCCACGTATGAAAGCCTTCCAGCAAACATCACATGCAATGGTGAATGACCGAGAACTTTTCCTGCAAGGTGAGGAACAAGACAAGGATGCATGTTTTCACCACTTCTATTCAGCATTGTAAAGGAACGTCTACTCAAAGCACCTAGGCAAGAAAAAGAAGTAAAAGGCATCCAAATTGGAAAAAGCGAGAAACAAAATACTCTCTCTTCACAGATATGAGTTCATATGTAAAAAATTCTAAAGGGTCCACAAGGAAACTGTTAGAACTAATGAAGGAATTTAGCAAAGTAGCAGGATACAAAGTCAACACACAAAAATCAGTTGCATTTTGAGGAATTTTAAAAGGGTATGTTGAAAAGAATTTAATTTACAATAGCACTAAAAAGAATAAAATACTTAGCAATTAACCAAAGAGGTGGAAAAGTTGGACAATGAAAATTTAAAGTATTGCTGAAAGAAACTAAAGAAGACATTAAATAAATGGAAACATACCTCATGTGCATGGATTGGAAGACTTAATAGTAAGATGTCAATATCATTGAAAGCAATCTGTACTGAAAGGATTCAGTACAATTCCTATTCAAAATCTCAACAACGTTTTTTGTAGAAAAAAAGAAACCATCCCAAAACTCATGTGAAATCTCAGGGCATCCTGAATAGTGAAATGTTGAAAAAGAACAAAGTGATAGCACTCAAATTTCCTGATTTCAAAACTTACCACAAAATTCCACTAATTAAAACAGTGCAGTACTTACTGGCATAAAGACAGATAATACAGGGTGGCCATAAAGTTATTTTAAATAAGGTATTTAAAATTGCACATGAACTTTATGGCCACTTTGTATGTGTGCCAATGAAGTAGAATAGAAAACCCATAAATGAACCTACAGCTATATGGCCAAGTGATCTTTGATAAGAGTGCTGAGGCCATTTCATGGCGAAAGGATAGTCTTCAACAAATGATGCTGGTAAAACTGGATATCCACATGCAAAAAACGAAATTGGACACTTATACAACACCATATATAAAAATTAACTCAAAATGGATCAACAACCTAAATGTAAGGCCTAAAATTATTAAGCTCTTAAAATAAAACATGTTGGAAGTGCTTCATGACACTGGATTTGGCAAAGTTGTTCAGTTGTGTAAGAAACTATCTTCCAAAGTGGTTGTATCATTTTACATCCACACTGGTAGTAAATGAGAGTTCCTATTGCTCTGTGTCCTTGTCAGCATTTGGTGTTGTCAGTGTTCTGGATTTTAGCCATTCTAAGTAGGCACATACTAGTATGTCACTGGGGATTTTTGTTTGTTTGTTTGTTTGTTTTTAGAGACAAGGTTTCACTCTTTTGCCAAGGTTGGAGTGCAGTAGCCTAATAATAGCTCACTGTAACCTCAAATTCCTGGGCTTAAGTGATCCTCTTGGTTCAGCCTCCTGGGTAGCTAGCACTACAGGCACGTGCCACCATACCTGGCTAATTTTTTTGTTTTTTGTAGAGACGGGGTCTTGGTATGTGGCCCAGGCTGGTCTGCAACTCCTGGCCTCAAGTGATCCTCCTGCCTCAGCTTCCCAAAGTGCTGGGATTATAGGCATGAGCTACCGTGCCCAGCCAACATGGTATGTCATTGTTTTAATTTGCAATTCTCTAATGACATATGATGAGCATCTGTTTATATGCTTATTTGCCATTGTCTGTTTTATTTGGTGAGGTGTCTTTTTAGATATTTTTTCTAGTTTTTAATCAGGTGGTTTGTTTTCTTATGGTTGAGTTTTAAGAGTTTTTTGTGTATTTGGACAATAATTCTGTTTTAGATATACATTTTACAAATGTTTTCTCCCAGTCTGTGGTTTGTGTGCACATTCTCTTGACAGTGTCTTAAGTAGAGCACAGATTTTTCATTTCAATCAAGTCAAGCTTATCAATTTTTTGTTTCATGGGTTGTTCCTTAAAAGGTCATTGCTGGACCCAATGTTATCTTAGTTTTCTGCTATTCTATCTAGGAATTTTATATTTTCTGCAATACTACTAAGAATTTTATAGTTTTAGATTTTATATTTAGGTCTATTATTCATTTTGAGTTATTTTTTGTGAAAGGACATAAGGTTTTAGTCTAGGTTCATTCTTTTGCACATGGATATCCAGGTACAGCACCATTTGTTAAAAAGACTATCTTTGCTTCATTGTGTTACCTTTGCTTCTTTGTCAAAGATTAGTTGACCATTGACTGACTACACAGATCTCTTTCTGGGTTCTATTCTGTTTCCTTGGTCTGTTTGAATATGGAATATCGCTTTGCTTATTTAGTTCTTTGATAACTCTTGTAGAGTTTTATAGTTTTTCTCATATAGCTCTTGTACATAGTGTGTTAGATTTATACCTGTTTCATTTTTTTTTGGGGGGGGTGCCGTTGTGGATGGCATTGTGTTTTCCATTTTAAATTCTATATGTTCATTACTGATTATATAAGAAAGCAGTTGCCGCCAGGTGCGGTGGCTAATGCCTGTAATCCCAGCACTGTGGGAGGCTGAGGCGGGAGGATTGCTTGAGCTCAGGAGTTCGAGGCTTGACTGCGTGAGAGTGAGACCCTGACTCATGAAAAAATTGAAAAACTCATCTGGGTTCCTTGGGGAGCGCCTATAATACCAGCGACTTTGGAGGCTGAGGCAGCAGGATGCCCACAGCCCGAGTCTGAGGTTGCAGAGAGCTACAATGCCACTGCTCTGTGCTCATAGGGTAGAACTCTGTCTTGACAAAAAAAAAAAAAAAGAAAAGAAAAGAAAGAAAGCAGTTGCCTTTTGTAAATTAACCTTATTTCCTTGACCCTTAACATAATTACTCGTTAGTTTCAGGAATTTTCTTAACTATTTTTTCTTTTTCTACATAGAAAATCACAACATCTGCTAGCAAAAAGTTTTATTTCTTCCCAATCATTATACTTTATATTTCTTATTGCATTAGCTAGTACTTCAAGGACAGTGTTCAAAAGGAGTTGTGAGAGGAGAAATCCTGTTGCTTCAGCCATCTCATCTTCCTGGGAAGGTTCTAGTTTCTCACTATTAAGTATGATTTTGTTTTTGTTGTTGTTGAGACAAAGTCTCACTCTGTTGCCCTGGATAATAGAGTGCTGTGGCATCATAACTTACCACAACCTCAAACTCTTTGGCTTAAGAGATCCCCCTCGCTCAGCCTCCCAACTAGCTGGAACTTCAGGCCCACCACGATGCTCGGCTAGTTTTTCCGTTTTTAGTTGAGATGGGGTCTCACTCTTGTACAGGCTGGTCTCAAATTCCTGAGCTCAAATTCCCCCTGCCTCTACGTCCCAGAGTGCTAGGATTATAGGTGGGAGCCACCACACTTGGCTTCTAAGTGTAATTGTTAACTGTAGGTTTTTAGTAGATGTTCTTTATCAAGTTGAGGGACTTCTTTGTTTCTAGTCTGCTAAGTTTCTGTCATGAATGGGTGTTGGATTTTGTTAAATGCTTTTCCTGTATTTATTGATACGATTATATAATTTTTCTTCTTTAGCCTGTTGATGTGATGAATTCTGTTAACTGATTTTTGAATCTTGAACCGCCCTTGAGTACCTGGGATAATCCCAATTAGTAATGATGTATAAGTATTCTTACACATTGTCAGATTTCATTTGCCAATCTTGTTGAAGATTTTTACATTTGTGCTCATGAGAGATATTGGTCTGTAGTCTTCTTTCCTTGTAATATCTTTGTTATTACAAGGAAATGGTCATAGGGTAATGCTGGCCTCATAGAACGAATTAGTAGTATTTCCTCTGGTTCTATCTTCAAAAAGAGTGTAGACAAGTGGTATAATTTTTTCTTAAATGTTTAGTAAAATTCATCAGTGAACCTGTCTGGGCCTAGTGTTTTCTATTTGAGAGACAGTTACTGATTCATTTTTTAAAACAGATATAGACGTATTCAAATGATACATATGTTCTTGTGTAAGTTTTGGCATATTGTATCTTTCAGGGAATTGGTTCATTTCGTCAAGCTTGTCAATTTGTGGGCATAGAGTTTTGTTCATAATATCCCTTTACTATCTTTATCCCTGGGATCTTTAGTGATATCCCGTCTTTTATTTCTGATATTAATAATTTGTGTCTTTTTTTTTTATTAGCCTGGGTAAGAGGCTTTTTGATTTTTTTTTTTTTTTTGGAGACAGGTTCTCACTATGTTGCCTTTGGTAGAATGCTGTGGCATCATAGCTCACAGCAACCTCCCAACTCTTGTTGGATTCTCTTGTCTCAGACTTCCAAGTAGCTGGGACTACAGGTGCCTGCCACAACACCTGGCTATTTTTTTTTTTCAGTTGTCATTGTTATTTATCTGGCCTGGGGCAGGATTTGAACCTGTCAGCCTCCGTGTGTGTGGCTGGTGCTGTAACCCCTTTGCTACGAGCGCCGAGCCAAGGCGTATTGATTTTACTGATCTTCTAAAAAAACAGGGTTAGGTTTTGTTGATTTTCTCTAAGTGACTTTCTGTTTTCAATTTCCTTAATTTCTGCTCTAATTTGTATTTTTTTTTTTTTTTTTTTTTTTTTTGCTTATGAAGCTTAGATTACTGATTTCAACTAATTCCTCTTATCTAATACATGTATTAGGTGCTCTAAGAGTCCCTGATAATACTGCATTTGCTACAGCCCCCAAAGTTTGATGTTCTACAGTCATATTCAGCATACCAACATTTTGGCTAACAATGGACAGCATTACAGTGGTGGTGTCATAAGAATACAATGGAGCTGAAAAATTACTATAATCTAGTGACACCATAGCCATTGTAACATCATAGCACAACGCATTATGTGTTTTTTGGTGTAATGTTTTGTCTTGTTGAACCTGAAGCTGAAATTGCCCCCAAAGCTGTGCCACAGGAGTTCCAACAAGGGGATGCCCCAAACCTTTCTGAGATGGGTCTGCTTGGGATTCCAAAGAACTAAATGCCAGGGTGATGATTACAAAAGCATGTATTATGGGAACTTACTTACAGAAGGCCATGGCAATCCTCAGGACGGAGAGAAAAGGGGTGTTCTGGGTGACACCTGTGGCTCAGTGAGAAGAGCGCTGGCCCCATATACCGAGGGTGGCAGGTTCAAACCCAGCCCCGGCCAAACTACAACAAAAAATAGCCAGGCATGGTGGCGGGTGCCTTTAATCCCAGCTACTCAGGAGGCTGAGGCAAGAGAATCGCCTAAGGCCAAGAGCTGGAGGTTGCTGTGAGCTGTGATGCAACGGCACTCTACCGAGGGTGACAAAGTGAGACTCTGTCTCTAAAAAAAAAAAGAAAAGATGTGTTCTACCTAGGTGTGTTCATGGTGAGGGGGTCAGAATTTTTATGAGGGTTTAGAGAATTTGGCTCAGAGCTGGAGCAAGTATTTTCTCAGTGTTTTTAAGCAACAACTTAGATACTTTTATCAGTGCCTGAGAATGTTTAAGGCCTCAGTTTGGGTTCAAGCCTGCTAGGAAAAACCTGTAGTGCTAGGTTGCAGAGTGGTCAAGGCACTCTGTGATTTTTGATCAGAACAGAGACTGAAAGTCAGGAACTGGGAGATCCTACATGTAAACAAAGTTAATGTAATACTTGATAATAAATGACCGTGTTCCTGGCTCATTTACTTACTATACTATACTTTTTATTGTTATTTTAGAGTGTACTCCTACTTATAAAAAAGTGTTAACCCTAAAATAAAGCTTTGGCACATCCTTTAGGAGGTATCGCAGAAGAAGGCATTGTTATCATTGGAGATGACAGGTTCACACAGTTAGTGCCCCGAAGACCTTTCAGTGGGGCACGATATGGAGATGGAAGACACCAATTCTTTTTTCATTTTTTTATTGCTACCTAATAATTATACATATTTATGGGGTACATGTGATTTTTTTTATTAAATCATAGCTGTGTACATTGATATGAGGCATCATACACTAGGTTCATAAACCGTTTGACACATTTTCATCACACTGGTTGACGTAGCCTTCCTGGTGTTTTTTTAGTTATTGTGCTAAGGCATTTACATTCTGCATTTACTAAGTTTCACATATATCCTTGTAAGATGCACCGCAGGTGTGATCCCATCTGTCCCCATCTCTCTATCCACCTCTCCCCTCCCTTTCCCCCTTCCCCATGGAATACTATGCAGCCTTAAAGAAAGACGGAGACTTTACCTCTTTTATGTTTACATGGATCGAGCTGGAAAATATTCTTCTTAGTAAAGTATCTCAAGAATGGAAGAAAAAGTACCCAATGTACTCACCCTTACTATGAAACTAATTTAGGGCTTTCACATGAAAGCTATAACCCAGTTACAACCATGTGATATTTTGATAATGCATACAATGTGTAATGATCAAATAAGGATAATTAGGATAGCCGTCACCTCAAATAGTTACTTCTTTGTGTTGGGAGGATTCTAAGTCTTCTCTTCTAGCTATTTTGAAATCTGCAATAAATTACTGTCTACTATAGTTACTACTAACTGTGCTATTGACCTTTTTCCTTTTCTCAAATTGTATTTTTATGCCCATTAACCAACCTGTCTTCATGCTCCCATATCCTTCCCAGCTTCTGGTAACCAGCATTATACTTTCTACCTCCATGAGATCTGCTTGTTCAACTCCCACATATGAGTAAGAACATGTAATATTTGTCTGTCTTCACCTGGCTTATTTCACTCAACATAATGACTTCCAGTTACATCTATGTGGCTGCAAATCACAGGATTTTTTCTTTCTTTTTTTTTTTGAGACAGAGTCTCAGTTTGTTGCCCTCAGTAGAGTGCTGTGGCATCATAGCTTACAACAACCTCAAACTCCTAGGCTCAAGCATCCCTCTTGCTTCAGCCTCCTGAGTAGCTGGGACTACAGGTGCCTGCCACAACACCCAGCCATATTTAGAGATGGAGCCTCACTCTTGCTCAGGCTGGTCTTGAACTCTTGAGCTCAGGCAATCCACCTACCTGCCTCAGCCTCCCAGAGTGCTAGGATTACAGGCATGAAATAGCACACCCCGCAAGATTTTTTCTTTGTATTTATCCATTCATCAATTGATGTACATTTAACTTGATTGCATATTTTGTCTATTGTGAATAGTACTTCAATTAATGTAAACATGGGTGTATAGGTACCACTTTGATATACTGATTGCCTTTCTTGAAACTTGTACCCAGCAGTGGGATTGCTGGATCACATGGTAGTTCTATTTTTAGTTTTTTGAGGAACCATTATACTATTTTCTATAATGGGTATACTAATTTACTTTTTCAGCATACTACCATCTTTGCCAATATCTTTTTTTTTTTATTTCTTTATTTTTTATTGTTGGGGATTCATTGAGGGTACAATAAACCAGGTTACACGGATTGCATTTTTTACATAAAGTCCCTCTTACAATCGTGTCTTGCGCCCAAAAGGTGTGGCACACACTAAAGCCCCACTCCCCTCCCTCCTTCCCTCTCTTTGCTCTTCCTTTCTGATTTCATTTCTTCTTCTTTCTTTTTTTTTTTTTTTAAAGCAGGAACTCAACTTTATTGCGTCAAGCAGCCGCTTATATAGAGCGTGGGGAAGGGGCGGGGAAAGAAAGTGGGGGATGGGGTGCGTGACAGGGTTGGGCCACTGGCATGGTACCACATTGGCTGTATCTAGGTAGAGGCAGTTTCAGGCCGGGCCTTGCTGAGTCATTGCTACGGGGAAGTAGCTTGATGGATCTACTTCTAGTCAGGCTCAGGAAGTTGCACTAGGCCTCAGGCACATGGCAGGGCCCAACAATTCCCTCTTTTGTTTTTTGTATGGCGGATAAACATAGCCCCTGTCTTAGGTTGCCTGCTCTT
>CAUYPK010008804.1:0-11185 GCA_963574355.1 Loris lydekkerianus | reverse complement strand
GATACCCTTGATTGCCTTTTCTTCCCTAATTGCAATGGCTAAAACTTCCATTACAATGTTAAAGAGCAATGGAGACAATGGGCAACCTTGCCTGGTTCCTGATCTAAGTGGAAATGATTTCAATTTCACTCCATTTAATACGATATTGGCTGTGGGTTTGCTGTAGATGGCCTTTACTAGTTTAAGAAATGTCTCTTGTATACCAAATTTCGTAAGTGTTCTGATCATGAAGGCATGCTGGATATTATCAAAAGCTTTATCTGCATCAATTGAAAGAATCATATGGTCCTTATTTTTTAGTTTGTTTATGTGTTGAATTACATTTATAGATTTACGTATATTGAACCAGCCTTGAGACCCTGGCATAAATCCCACTTGGTGTGGTGTATAATTTTTTTGATGTGTTGTTGGATTCTGTTTGTTAGGATCTTATTGAGTATTTTAGCATCAATATTCATTAGTGACATTGGTAGGGAGTGTACTGGAGGGAGGACACAGGGTTGCATGGCTCCCGCAGTTCCTCAGGTCATGTGGAGGCCCGGCGGGCATGGGTTGCAGGTCGGGGGTCGTGGTGCAGCTCTTATGGAGATCAGGGTGGCACCAAGCCCAGGAGTTTGAGGTTGCTATGAGCTGTGACGCCACGGCACTCTACCTAGGGCAACAGCCCGAGGCTCTAGTTTGCCAAAACTAGTCTCACCCTGCCCCTGAGGGTTAAGGCTGTAATGCAGCTCAGTCTCCGTCTTTAGGCTTCTCAGTTACTAGTTTACTAGCTCCCACCCAATCCTTGCTCTGCGACCCTTAGGGTGGAGCTTGCCGGGGCAGTTCTCTCACAATGGCTCCCTGCGGCCCACAGCCAAGCACTATTAGCTCCATCCAGCTCAGGGGCTCAGGGGCTCAGTCTGGGGCTATAGACAATCCCAACGGTCTCCGCACTTCTGCTCAAGCTCTGCCCAAGGCAGTTCAACTGAGTGCCAAGTCCTAAAACACCAAAACAGTTCACAGGTAAGGCCTTTCCGATTTGCAGTCTCACTGCTGCTTGTACTTACGGCTGCCTGTGGGATTAGGTTAATCGAACACGTGCAACCACTTGCCAATTTTTCACTGTTTTTGTCCTCCTTTTTGTGTCCAGAAGTCTCTTGCTGACTCCCTGTATCCTCAAAGGGATGATTATAGGCAGATCCCACCAGCCAGAGATGCCTGGAGTCCTCTAAGTAAAATACTTCTTAGAGTGTAAGAAAAGTTTCAGATTTAAGTGTTTTTTTTTTTTCATGAGTAGGCTGGAAAATGGCAAATGAGTAGAAGGTGAAATAAACGATACACTGAATGTGCTTTACCCAACAATTATGTTGAAAAATTGTTTTTGTATATAAATGCTTTAGTTCCTGTGATCCTTAGCTTTATATTTGTTAAGAGATCTGAATGTAAATTAGATCTGAAAGGTTTTATTTGCAGGTAACCTTGAAAAGCACCCTCAGTTAGACACTTTTTGGGATGCCCTCTTTAAGTCTGGCAAGTGGGAAGACTTGCACTTCCATATGTGCATTTTAAGATATTTTTTAAAATATGGCTCAGTTGTCAAATAGCCCTATAGAAATCTGGTTTTTGTTTACTTGTGTTTTGATGTTGCACTGTTAGTTTAGGGGCAGACTCTTGGTTTCCTGGAGATTTGGGTGAGGGAGGTAAACACATCAGTGCTGCTGGCTTTGCCAGATTTCCTGCATCTGCTCCATGCTTGGTGAATCTTACTACCTGGAGAGATGTTTGGATTCATGAGATTTAAAGAGTCTTCCCTTCCCCCTCTGCATGTAGAATTAGGGCTAGATTAGTTTAACTAGGGCCTTTCTGGGATTTTGTCATTTGTAAACAGCTCTTCAAGCAGGCTGTTTGCCTTAATACAGCAGAAACAATTCATAATTAACTTCAAGTATCTTCTATTATACTGTGAAAGAAAGATAATAGTTTTCTTGCTTTCTATTTTTCCAAATGGTGCCACTTGGACTTGCAGGTTATGTTTGCATATGAATTGTTTCATAGTCCAGATAACCTCAATAATTTTCAACCTACCCCCACCCCCTGGCTGCCCTTTGGGTGTTGCTGTTTAGAACCCACAGAGTTTATTTTTGTGTGGGGGTTGGGCTTGGTTGGTAATCTGAAACACCTTGAAGGATTCTCACCTACTGGAAGGATAAGGAAGTGTGTGTGCCAGGTGCAAAGTATTATAAATGCCACATGTTAGTTACAACCTGAGCAGGAGGAAGATGTCAGAAGATGAATGCTATAGAAAAAAATAGGGCAGGCTCAGCGCCCATAGCACAGTGGTTACAGCTCACCACATTCACTGAGGGTGGCAGGTTCGAAGCCCGCCTGGGTCAGCTAAACAACAATGACAACTGCCACAAAAAATAGCTGGGTGTTGTGGCAGGCACTTCTCCTCCCAGCAACTTGAGAGGCTGAAGCAAGGGAATCGCTTGAGCCCAAGAGTTTGAGGGTGCTGTAAGCTGTGATGCCATGGCACTCTACCAAGGGCGACAACTCCAGACTCTGTCTCCAAAAAAAAAAGAAAAAAATAGGGCAGTATATGGAGATAGCATTTCCCTGTAGTGCTGTGGTTGTTTTTTTTTTTTTTTTTTTTTTAAGGTGATGGATGTTATTTCTATATGTGCATGCAAATAGTAATTGTTTTTCCATTTTTGTGATACTTTTGTGAAGGGTCTCCAGTTCCATCCAGCTGGGTACACTTATAAGTTTGACTTAAACTGTACATAAGCAATTTAGGTAATCAAAATTTGTACCCCTATAATATTATGAAATTTAAAAAAGAAATACAATTAAAGCATTCATACATTCATCTTAGTAAAGTATCACAAGAATGGAAAAGTAAGTATCCAATGTACTCAATTCTAATACAAAGGCAGTAGATAATCTCGCCTACATAAGAGAAAAGCTCAAAGTTGTGGGGAAGGGGAGGGAGCAAAGGAGGAGGGAGAGGGGAGAGCACTGGGTGTGCTCCCACGTAATGGGCACGACATAAGTGTCTATGGCACACCTTTTGGGTGATGGGCACAACTATAATAGGGATTTTACCTAACAAACACAAACATTGTTAACCTAATTGTACTCTCACATTAATCTGAAATTTAAAAAAAAAAAGGGAAGAATCTGCCACCAATTAAAAATAAAAAAAAGGGTGCTGGGAAAGAGTTTCAGTCCAAAGCTACCACTTGAATAAAGACCCTGGGGAAGGTAGAGGTAGAGGGATATAGGTGTCCAGGTAACAGATAAGGAGGTCAGAGGTGTAACTTACGGACACATGGACAGTTGTAGCAAATGTTGAAGGTTTGGGAATGTTTTCTTTTCTTTTTTGATACAGAGTCTCAATCTGTCGCCCTGGCTGGAGTGCCATGGCATCATAACTCACAGAAAACTCTAACTTGTGCTCAAGCGATCCTCTTGCCTCAGTTTTTCTACTTTTAGTAGAGAGGGGGTGTCACTTTTGCTCAGGCTGGTCTCAAATTCCTGAACTCAGGCAATCTACCCACCTTGGCCTCCCAGGGTGCTAAGATCACAGGCATGAGCCACCATGCCCAGCTTTG
This sequence comes from Loris lydekkerianus, assembly GCA_963574355.1. Taxonomy (NCBI): domain Eukaryota; kingdom Metazoa; phylum Chordata; class Mammalia; order Primates; family Lorisidae; genus Loris; species Loris lydekkerianus. The sequence continues at coordinate 7,592 of CAUYPK010008804.1, read as the reverse complement.
GGAATTTTTTCAGTGGAAAATGTCAAACTTATGAATAAAGAGAATGGTATAATGAGCAATCTCTCCTTTCTCCCAGCTTCAACAATTGTAACAGGTCCAATTGTGTGTCATTCATATCCCCCCACTGGCATTATTCTAAAGCAAATTCAAGAAATTCAATCAATTATTTCTAAATATGTATGTATGCATTTCTAAAAAATAGTTTTTTGACAAAAATAACCACAATACTTAAACTTTTTGACCTTATTTCCTATCTTTAAGTCCAGACCATCCTTAGGGTAGGGTTGGACAATAGCTGCCAAATTGCTAATGGTCACAGTGCTGATGTTGTCTTTACCAGTCCTTGATTTTTCTAGATAGTTCTATTATAACAAATTCACTTTTACTTCCTCTCTTTTCTTCATACCTATTTTAGACATATTCAGCATTTCCTTCATCTACTCTCTACTTCTGCTTTTAACTTTCTCCTATCCTTTCAGTATCTTTGCTTGCAGCCTGAGTGGGAGCTTGTGTTCCTTTGATTTCGTAGCCCAGGAAATGTCAGCTTCCTCTAGTGTCCGTAGATCTTTCTGAAGGGAGATGGGCCTTTCTCCCCATTTCCTTTTTTAAAAATCATATTACTGAGATCCAGATAGAATTTAAATGCCAAGCAATTCACCCATGTAAAGTGTACAAGGCAATTATTTTTATTGTATTCATAGATACGGGCTACCATTAGCAGAGTTTTTTTTTTTATTATTTATTTTTAGAGACAGAGTCTCACTTTATTGCCTTTGGTAGAGTGCCATGGCATCCCAGCTCACAGCAATTTCAAACTTTTGGGCTTTAGTGATTCTCTTGCCTCAGCCTCCTGAGTAACTGGGACTACAGGCGCCCACCACAACACCCAGCTATTTTTTGTTGCAATTTGGCTGGGGCCGGGTTCGAACCTGCCACCCTCAGTATATGGAGCTGGCAACCTACTCACTGAGCTACAGGTGCCGCCCCTAGCACAGTTTTTAGAACATTTTCATCACCTCAAAAAGAAACCTGTTAGTTATTCCCTTCTCCTACACTGAGCAAACCAGTTGTTGGGGAACCAGCCTCAAACTTCACGGTGGTTCTTTTCCAGTGCTTGGCAGAGATAAAAGAATGAAGAAAAATGAAAAGATAGACCCATATTTAAAGTTTTAAGCACAGCGTGGGCTGAGGGGTTTTTGCTCCATGTAAGGATCCAGCACAGACCCTGACTCTGGGCCAGCTGTATATTTATTTCGTACATCCAGCAGGGGAAGGCCAACCCTTACTTCATAGTTCTTTTTTTTTTTTTTTTTTTAGAGACAGAGTCTCACTTTATGGCTCTTTTGGTAGAGTGCCATGGCATCACACAGCTCACAGCAACCTCCAGCTCCTGGGCTTAAGCGATTCTCTTGCCTCAGCTTCCCGAGTAGCTGGGACTACAGGCGCCCACCACAACGCCCGGCTATTTTTTTGTTGCAGTTTGGCCGGGGCTGGGTTTGAACCCACCACCCTTGGCATATGGGGCCGGCACCCTACTCACTGAGCCACAGGTGCCGCCTTACTTCATAGTTCTTGCTGTGCTTGCATTTTCTAACCAAACTGTTTCTTTAACTAACATTAATTAGACTGATTTACCTTTTACTTTTATTGCCCTAAGTTATTTATGATCTTAACACAAACAGGACATGGGACAGGGAGCATAGTCCAGGAGCAGGTTGTCAAAGAAGACCCCAATTAGGTCCTGCACACAAATCACAGGACTGGCAATTAACACTCAAAAATTCTTGTGCTCAAACGACCTGAGGCTTCTGACCATACCAAGGTGACAGAAGAAAGGTGATATTTTCCCCTTATCTAGTCCAGAGCCACTCTTGTTCCCTTTAAGGAGGTTTAAACATTCAGTGTTCTCTTAACTCCCCCAAAGCACTCATTCTTCCTGAGAGGACTGCCCTGCCTGGGAGAGCCTTGCCTGCTCTGTGACCTCTGCAGCTGAGTCATGCTGGGGGAGGGGTGAAGTTTCAGGTGCATCTTACAAGGGTACATGTGAAACTTAGTAAATGTAGAATATAAATGTCTTAACACAATAACTAAGAAAATGCCAGGAAGGCTGTGTTAACCAGTGAGATGAAAATGTGTCAAACGGTCTATAAAACCAGTGTATGGTGCCCCATGATCACATTAATGTACCCAGCTATGATTTAATAATAAAAAAAATTAGTGAAGAGTATTGCTTCAGATGTTGATTAACGAGTTCAATTTCTTTTTCTGTAAGTTTTCTCTTCCTTTCCATAACTTATGCTTGAGCCCTGGGAGCCCCAGGAGGCCAGTGGAGGAAGGGAGGAGGGACTCAGGCTGAGGAGGGCATGAGAATTGAGGAGGCTCCTGAGTGGTGTGGGGGGAACCACCCAGGGCAGGCATCTTCCACAGACCCACACCCAGAACAGGGCCTGGAGACAGTGTGCATGGGGGGCCGTCTCATCACTTTCTATGTTTAAGCCACCGAGGTTATGGCAGTTTTCTACCGCAATGCACCTGACTAAGCCACCACCCCTCGCTGGACCCCATCAGGACTGAAGGCCTGGCCAGGCGATCTCAGGTCTGACTCCCTGTGCTCTAAGGGAGTTCCAGGGCCACCTAGGAGCCTACCGCTGAGCAGCTAATCTCCAGGACAGGATGGGTCCCCACGTGTCACACCTCGGGGAATTTTTCCAGTCATGCACGGATATCTCCACAGCCCTGGTGTGCCCCCACCTCCGTGTCTGGAGCCTGCACAAGATGGCAGCCAGCCCACAGGCCTAGGGAGGCCAGAGACCCTTGGGGACAGGAGTCCTGACCAGGCCCCCGCCCGGTTCTGGTCAGGTTCTGCCGCCAGGGGGCAGTGTGGCCGCAGGAGAGGCCGCCCGGAGCCTCCGCGCTGGACCAGGACCCCCACGCCCGGAGGGCAGTCTCTGGGGCCCTGGTACATGCTCCAAGCTCAGATCGAGAAGGGGTTCTCTACCGTCCCCGTGGCCTGGGCAACCGGAGACCTCTCGGGTTTTATTGATGGATCCAGGGGACAGAGCTAAGGAGCACGTGGTCTTGCAGAGCCCCCAAAATATGCAGGGACTCCTGCTTTCAAGGAAAACGTGCTTTTTCCCATTCCTCCCACTACTTAAAACTGCAAACCCCGGGCAGCCTAAATAAACCTGAGAGGCCGCCTGCCCAAGTGCTCAGGGTCTGAGGATGCACGGGGCCTGCACACAGGGCTTCCTTTTTGCCTCATATATTCCACCCCTGGAGCTGAAAAGCCAGCAATCTGGAAATGCCAACGGACACCGACAAAAAATAGCTCCAGCAAAAATCCACTCTGTCCAGTCAAAGGCCCCGGAAGGAGAAGCCGAAAAGCTTTTAGACAATCACCCGTAGATTCCAGCCAGCTCCACGGAAAATGCCCGCTCCATCCCAGCAAAGCCTCAGGGGGGCCTAGAACGCCCTCCGTGCAAAGCTGTCACAAGGCGCCCAACCCCATTGCCTGGTGGTATCAGGCCAAGGAGGGAGCTGGGACTGCCACCTGACCACAGTGGGGTGCACATGGGTATGGGGGGCTTCCATCCCCACAATGTCACAGTGGATGGGGTGCACAGGGGGCTGGGGAGCTGCCACCCCTGCGATGTCACAGTGCATGGGGTGCCCATAGGGATGGGGACTGCCACTCCCACAGTGTCACAGTGGGGTGCCCATGTGGATGAGGGCTGCCAGCCCCACAGTGTCACAGTGGGGTGCCCATGGGGCATTGGGGGGTCTGCCCCCCCACAGTGTCACAGTGGGCAGGGTGCCCATGGGGATGGGGACTGCCATCCCCACAGTGTCACAGTGGGCAGGGTGCCCATAGGGATGGGGACTGCCATCCCCACAGTGTCACAGTGGGGTGCCCACAGGGGCTGGGGGGCTGCCATCCCTACAGTGTCACAGTGGGGTGCCCACAGGGGCTGGGGGGCTGCCATCCCTACAGTGTCACAGTGGGTAGGGCACACATGGGGATGGGGGCTGCCACTCTCCCAGTGTCACAGTGGAGTGCCCATGGGAGATGGGGGGGGTCTGCCACCCCCACAGTGTCACAGTGGGTTGGGTGCCCATGTGGATGAGGGCTGCCACCCCACAGTGTCACAATGGGTGGGGTGCCCATAGGGATGGGGTCTGCACCCCCGTGTCACAGTAGTTGTGGTGCCCATGGGAATGGGGGCTGCCACTGGCACAGTGTCACAGTGGAGTGCCCACAGGGCTGGGGGGCTGCCACCCCCACAGTGTCACAGTGGGTGGGGTGCCCACGGGAATGGGGGGCTGCCACATCCACGGTGGCACAGGGATGGGGTGCCCATGGGGGAACATGGACATCCCCCCACAACCGTCAGTAGTGGGACAATCCTCCCCCTGCCTGCTGTGGGGGGTAAGAGAAGGGAAGTGGGAGCCAGGACCTTCACCACCACCCAGTGATATGGAGACCACCTCCATGTGGTGTCAGCAGAGCCCACATGTAGGGCCAGAGGAAAAAGGAAATCCCCCCCTTGAGTATGAATGGAGGTTGAGAGGGAAACCTGAGCTTTACTTCTCCCTTGCAATAATGAGATAATAGCAGTGTCAGAAAAATAGCAATACAGCATCACAATTGTTTTTTAAAAAAGAGCACAAGGAATGTTTTAGGGATGATGAATGTGTTTATTACCTTGATTGTGGTGATGGTTTCATGGGTATATATAGACATATGTCAAAACTCATCAAATTGCCCACTTTAAATATGTACAGTTTCCTGTATATCCATTATACCTCAACAAAACTGTTCAAAACACTAAAGAAGATGGACAGTGGTGGTGGCTCATTCCTATAATCTTATCACTCTGGGAGGCCAAGGAGGGTGACTTGCTTGAGGTCAGAAGTTCAAGACCAACCTGAGCAAGACTGAGACCTTGTCTCTAGTAAAAATAGAACAAGTAGCCAGGTGTTCTGGTGGGCGCCTGTGGTTCCAGCTACGTGGGAGACTGAGGCAGGAGGATCACTTGAGCCCAAGGGTTTGAGGTTGCTGTGAGCTGTGACACCACAGCACTCTATTGAGGTTGACAAAGTGAGACTCTCTCTCAAAAAACAAAACAAAACAAAAACAAACTAAAGCAAAAAATTTAAATAAAAAGAGTGTGGTAACATGAAAATGTCTTGACTTCAGTAGAACAGCATTGATTACCATGAAGCTGGTTCTATAATGAAACTGAATGAAATTGAAAAAGGACAATTTACAGATGAAGCAAAAGGTGTTAGAATTATCAGACAATGGGCTTGGTGCTCCTATATCAGTGGGCAGGGCACCAGCCACATACACCGGGGCTGGCGATTTCACACCTAGCCCGGGCCTGCTAAACAACAATGACAACTGCAACAAAAAAATAGCCAGGTGTTGTGGCGGGAGCCTGTAGTCCCAGCTACTTGGGAGGCTTAGGCAAGAGAATCGCTTAAGGTCAAGAGTTTGGGGTTGCTGTGAGCTGTGATACCATGGCACTCTACCCAGGGCGACAGCTTGAGGCTCTGTCTCAAAAAAAAAAAAAAAATTATTGGACTACGTTTGCAGCCATCATAAAAATGCTTCAACAATTAAGAACACACTTGAAACACATGAAAAATAGAAAGCCTCAGCAAATAAATAAAAGATATAAAGAAATTGGAATGACAATTTTAGAAGTGAAAAATCTAATAACGGATACATGCACTCAGTGGACGGGCTCAGAGCAAAGTGGAGGGGACAGAAGAAAAAACCAGTGGCCCAGAAATCAAACTGTAGAAATTACCCAGTCATAACAACAAAGAGAAAATATACTGGGGGAAAAAGAAAAAGAACAGAGTCTGAGGGGCCTGTAGACCTACAAAAAGACCTTGTATTTGTGTCATTGACGGTTTGCAAGGAGAGAGGAAGAGAGTACAAGGCTGGTAAAGTACTCAGAGAAGGCTCAGTGTCTGCAGCTCAGCGACTAAGGCACCAGCCACATACACCAGAGCTGGTGGGTTCAAATCCAGCCCAGGCCTGCCAAACAACAATGACAACTACAACCAAAAACCAGCCAGGCGTTGTGGTGGGCACCTGTAGTCCCAGCTACTTGGGAGGCTGAGACAAGAGAATCACTTGAGCCCAGGGGTCTGGGTTGCTGTGAGCTGTGATGCCACTGCACTCTACCCAGGGTGACAGCTTGAGGCTCTGTCTCAAAAAAAAAAAAAAAAAAGTACTCAGAGAAATAATGTCTCAAAGCTTTTCAAATTTGGGAAGAGACACAAATCTACAGATTGATGAAACAGAGTGAATCCCAAATTAGGAAAATCCAGAGAAATCCATGCCCATCACAACAAAACTTGTAAAAAATAAAGACAAGGGAAAGGTCTTAAAAATAGCCAGAGAAAATAAAACCATCCCAGTAAAGGGAAAATCGCCAATTTGCATTATAGCAGATTTCTCCTTAGAAGTTAGGGAGGCCAGGATGAAATGGCACAATATTTTTCACGTGCCAACAGGAAAGAATTGTCCATCAAGAATCCTACATGCAGAGAAAATAACCTCCAAGAACAAAGAGGAAATCAAGAAATTCCCAATGAAGGAAAATCAACAGAATTTGGTGCCAAAAGACCTATCTGAAGAGAATGTCTGATGGAAGTTACCTAAGAAGACAGGGAAAATAAAATAAGGAAGATAGAAAGGAAGAACATGGTAAGTAAAAATACGGTAAATATAATAAGCTTTTCTTCTCCTCTTGAATTTTCTAAGTTATGTTTGATAGTTGAGCCGAAATGTAATTCTAATGTGATTCTAAATGTACATAAAGAAAGATTTAAGACAATTATTTTGTAAACAGGGAAGGGTACAGGAATACAAAGAGCAGAAAAGTTTATACCCTTCACTCAAACTAGTAAAATACCACCACTAATTGTTATATACAATGCAGAACATCCGCTAAAAACACTCTGCAAAGAGCTACATTCAAAAACACTGTCAATAAGTCAAAAATGGAACTAAAAAAAACTCATGTAATTAACCCATAGGAAAGCAGGAAAAAAAAGAGAGAGAAAGAAAGCAAGCAGAAAACAAATCAGAATAAAATGCCAAAATTGTGCCCTAACATATCAACAATTACACTAAATATAATTGTCTAAATTCACTAATTAAAGGACAGAGACTGACAAAATGGATTTTAAAACATGCTTCAACTACATGCTCTCTGTAAGAAATTCACTTTCATGCAAACGCTAAATCAAAGGAAAGCAGAAGTGATTGTATCAATGTCAAACAAAGTGGACTTTGGGGGTTGGGGGTGGGGCGGGAAGAAAATTACCAGTGACAGAGACAGATATTACATAATAATAAAAGGACCAACCCAACAAGAATGCATAGCCATCCTAAAAGTGTATATACTAAAAAACAGAGCTGCAAGCTATTTATTTTTTTTATTAGTATTAGATCATAGCTGTGTACATTAATGTGATCATGGGGCACCATGCACTGGTTTTATAAACAGTTCGACACATTTTCATCACACTGGTTAACATAGCATTCCTGGCATTTTCTTAGTTATTGTGTTAAG
>CAUYPK010008803.1:0-89371 GCA_963574355.1 Loris lydekkerianus | reverse complement strand
TGCTGGAGTTCTGAAACTGTCTGCTATCTGAATTTCGGAGTCTCTTGGCATGTCCAGAAAGTTCTCTTTCATAATCTCATGGAGAAGAGACTCTGTGCCTTGTGAAGCCACTTCATCACTTTCAGGGATCCCTATAAGATGAACATCGGTTTTCTTCGAATTATCCCAGAGCCCTCTGAGGGAGTGGTCTGTTTTTGCTCTCCATTTCTCTTCCTCTTTGAGGGTTTGGGAGCATTCAAAAGCTTTGTCTTCAATGTCAGAAATCCTTTCTTCTGCTTGCTCTATTCTGTTACTGATGGATTCTACTTTGTTTCTCAGATCTTTGAGGAATGCAACTTCTTGTCTCAATGTTTGAAAATCTTTGGTCATTTGGTCTTTGAATCCGTTGAATTCTTGAGATAACTTTTGGAATTCTAATTCAATCTTATTTGCTATCCAGATCCTGAATTCAAATTCTGACATTTCAGCTTTTTGTTTGTGCATGGGGTATTCTGCTGTTTCTGCCCCATTGATCCTTGAGGGAGTTGATCTACTCTGATTGTTCCTATTGCCAGAGTTTTTCTGTTGATTTCGCCTCATGATTGTTTTTCACCATTGCCTCTAGCCGTCCATAGAGTTTGGGAGGTGTCTTTCCAGGATTAGACCCCAGAGGGATCACTCTATTGTTGCTGGATCTTTGTAGGGAGTGACCCTGTGTAGTTCCTCTGGGGCTGCTCTAGCTAGGGAGTTGGGGTTGTGGAAGCGGCTCCGGTGTGTGACACACCTGGATCAAGCAACAGAGCTGGAGGTGGTGCGCACAGTTCTGGAAGTGCCTGGCTCCCAGTGACTTTGGCACAGATAGCCCAGCAGTCTCTGGGCAGGGGGAGGGCTCTGCACACAGGCAGGGAGGGATCTTGAGGGCACACAGCTACCAGAGTCCTGGACAGATGAACGGGCTAGTGTGGAGGCTGGAAGGACACAGGAGGGAGGACACAATGTTGCGTGGCTCCCACAGTTTCTGGTCAGGGAATTTGGAGGCCTGGTAGGTGCGGGTCACTGATCAGGGGTCACTGCACAGCTCTTACGGAGGTCTGCGTGGCACCAAGCCCAGGAGTTTCAAATTGCTATGAGCTGTGACTTCACGGCACTCTACCCAGGGCAACAGCCCAAGGCTGCAGTGTGCCAAAACCGCCTCACTCTGCCCCTAAGGATTAAGGCTGTACAGCAGCTCAGACCCCGCCTTTAGGCTGCTCAGTCACTAGGTTACTTTGTCCTGCCCGATCCTTGCTCTGGGAGCCTTTGGGCAGAGCTCGCCGGGGCAGTTTTTTTCACAATGGCTTCCTGCGCCCAGCTCAGTGGCTCAGTCTGGAGCCCCAGACAGTGCCCAAAGTTCTTCGCACTCCTGCTCAAGCTCTCCCCAAGGCAGCTCAACTGAGCGCCAAGTCAAAGAACATCAAAACAGTTCACAGGTAAGGCCTTTCCGGTTTGCATTCTCACTGCTGCTTGTACTCACGGTTGCCGGTGTGATTAGGTTGATCGAGCACACACAACCACTTGCCAGTTTTCCACTGTTTTTGTTCTCCTCCTGGGGTTCAGAAGTCCCTTGCTGGCTCCTGTTTCCTCAAAAGGATGATCATAGGCAGATCCCACCAGCCAGAGATGCCTGGAATCTTTTCTCCCCAGACTTGCCGTGCCCAGTTGCAGGGAAGCTGTTACTCGGCCACCATCTTTAATCTCCCTCTCGTGTTCTTGATATTTTAACATTGGTTCAAAACTCTACACTAGTAATAAAAATAAAATAAAATAATTCCCCTAGGGATTTTTTAATATGAAAATGAATTTTAAATTACCAAGTGCTCTGAATGCTTGTCTTAACACCAAACTTAGTTCTGTTGGGTGTTTCCAAGTATTGAATGCAATTTTTGTGTAGTCTTCCCCAAAAGGAGTGAGAATTAGTTCCAGATAAGTGGTTATTGTTTTCATGGCCTAACTTCTATTTAATTGGAAAAATAGACTCAGAACATTTTTCCTACTCATTATGCAGCAGTGCCCTGCATTAGTGGGGAAAATGTGTTTCGTGGAGCCTGAAAAATGAGCAGCAAAAACTGAGCTTAGAATTGGCCACCTGCACTCTAGAACATAAATGGCTTTAAAAGGCAAGAGAAGAATGAGAAGAAGCAGGAACAAAGGAAGGAGCAGGTTGCCAGATTTCACTGATGGGTTGTAGGGAGTACAAAGGGAGGTGGAACTGAGTCCTGGTTGCCTCTAACTGGCTGTGAGATTTGGGGCAAATCTCTAATCTCTGATCATAAGAAAATCATCTCCAAGAAGAAAAGCAAGTGGCGGGAAAGGGAGAGAACTTTCCAGGTGTCATGGTGTACTTGGGAGGCTGAAGCAAGAGGATTGCTTGAGTTCATGAATTCTAAAGGTTGCTGTGAGCCATGATGATGCCCTGACATGCTACCCAGGATGATGGGGAGGGAGAGACTCTACCTCAAAAAAATAAAATTAAAAAATAAAGAACTTAAGATCATAATACATACCTTTAGTGTTGATATGAGGACTAAAAAGTTGTCCATCATGTTTAGCTTAATTATTATACTGATTCAATCATCAGGAAGTATCCTGTGACAACTGAAACCCTGGGAGAAAAAGGGACACACCCACCCATCCCCCCCACACACATGCATATATGGCCTCAGTTCATAGCCTAGTGCCTTGTCCATAGAGTTCAGGAATTATTAGTTGAATAGAATGGCTGGAGTTTAATTTTAACATTAACATCATAAGGGCTTTTGTTCTGTGGATATACTAATAAAATTGTTACTTATAATGAGGTTTTGCATTTACTATAGAGTATTTATTTATGGATATCACATCCATATATATTTTAGAATTTATAAGTGAAACTTTATTTTTCTAGAGGAGTTTCATATCACTAAAAAAAGTGTTTGAGACATTCTAATAATTGCCGTATGTTTGGTGAGAGAGCCTCTTTTAATCATACAAAAATGAAGTTTGTTAATTGGATGGTTATAATAGCTACAGAAGGGGTTTATAAAAGTCACAATTAAGAGGTACCCACTGTTAAAAAAAAGACAAAATATATTTTCTTTAGGCTCCTATAAGCTTCATTTTCAATACACAGATTTAAAAAACTTCCAAGTCCTCTTTTGTCCCACATGAAAGAGACGATGACTTTGTATGCAGCACACTAGGGCCTTACAGAGAATGAAATAAAAGTAATGTTTACTCTGAGTAGAACATCATGGGCTTCGTCACAGTAGTTTCATGACATTCTCTCTCCAGCTGTTTTGATTTATCCCTCCACTTCCAATAAAACTCGTGTTTTATTTCAAGGGGCAATCCATAATTAACTTTTCAACTGGTGGCAGTGGTTTCTTTTGGTGCCACCAACAGGGTGGAACTCAGCCTTAAAAAAATACAAGTCAAAGTGAAGGATCTGGTGGATACACTTTCTCTGGTTCTGCTGAGGTTTCCTCCCTCGCCTCACAGTGTTAGAGGCATTATGGAATTTGTCTTGATTGCATAAGGACAGGAAGAATGACTGTCTAACAAAGGCAGAAGGAGAATTATTTTGTCCTCTCTCAAAGATAGGTGCTTGTAAGATATAGATATCTCCAACTCCTGTAGATAGACAGAAGGGTGCTAAGAAACACATGTATATATATATATCCACCTGTCACTTACCTATCTGTCATCTGTCTACCCACCTATCCATCCATTCACCCATCCATCCATCTACTTATGCACCTATCCACCATCCATCCATCCACCCACCTGCCTACTCATCTCCCCTCCCTTTCCTCCTCCCTCCCTCCCTCCCTCCCTCCCTCCCTTCCTTCCTTCCTTTCTTCTCTCTCTCTTTCTCCCTCCCTCCCTCTCTCTCCTATCACTATTTATCTATCTGTTCATCCATCCATCTATTCCTTAGCTATCACCTATCTACATATCATCTACTTCACAGGTCAACATGCAGCTGAATAAAGAGTGTTTTTTTTCTCCTCAGTGTACTCAGCATATTTGGGAAACATAAAGAGAAATAGGAGAAGAGAGAAAATGGACAGAGAGAAATGTGGTATTTATTGGAAATTTACTGATGCCAAGGGAAGGAAAGAGGCTGAGAAATTAAGAGGGAAAAGTCAAAAGCAAGTTCAAGAGAACAGTGAATGTAAATGCAGTGATCTGTTTAGCCACTACTTGGCCGCAGAGAAGCCAGAGGCACTCTGGCCCAACGTGACTGGGTGGGTGAACTTGCTTATCCCCCACGCCTCAGACTATATAGGTGCTCCTCAGTTGTCTCAGTGCTGAGCCTGGGTCCTCGTCAAGCACTCCAGGCTCTGGGGCCCAGGAGAGCAGCTTGTTGAAGCCACACCCAGATGGGATAGACATACCCAAGAAGGACTTAAGGGTGAGGAGCTCCCCTTGGAGCCAGCACATATCCAGAAAGCTGCAAGCAGAATCTATGGCAAATGCTTTTTCAGTGGATGGCTATGACAATGCGACAGTGAGGATGGTTCAGCATGGATCTGTCCCTTTTTCTGCCCCTTACTGGTTGAAACACTTGCCAACAACTCTCTAGACCCACCTGTGCCTCAATGGAGAGAAACAATTGCTTTGCTCCTAAGGCATCCAGCATGGTGCCTGACACAGGGCAGTTTATATTGTTAATTCCCCTATCCTGTTTATTTTCATTTCATATATGTAACTCAGGCATCTCCAGCTGTTCTAGCCCTGTAGTTTTCTCTTGCCCTCTTATTTATGAAGAGAGAGAGAGAGAGAAGGGAGAGGGGAGAGAGGAAAGAAAAGAGAGACAAGATGAACTCCATCTCATGGGAGCTCAGAAATCCCAGTAACTACCCAGGACAGAACTCTACAGTCTCTATAGTCTCTCCTTCTCCCAGAGTTTCCCAGCCCTTCACACTTAGGTATCTGCTCCTGCCTTACCCTGGTTTCTTTCTCTCTTGTCTCTCTACTCCTTTTGCTTCTGCTTTTTCAAGTCCACTTTGCACTATGATGTGTGTCCAGGAAGTACTAACACATGGCTCAACCACAGACCAGCTGTGTAATTTTGGGTAAGAGACTCAACCTCTCTGTGGCTCAGCTTTTCCATCCATAAATCATGGATGATGACAGTATTTGCCACATTTTTTTTTTTCTATTGTAACAATATTTTCTCTCTGCTCCACATGCAAAGTCCTAGTAAAATGCGTGGCCCCAAGTTCATGTTCAGTGAATATAGACACTGACTGTAGTGTACTGTGTGTGGCCCACATGGACTTGGCCACTAATGATTAAGGAGCCATGTGTATGAGTTACTCCTGAGTCTTAGTGGTTTGAGCCTATAGAGGCAAGGCTGGAGTGCATTTAGTGTTGGCACATAAGGTAACATCACTCCTGTGACCTGGGCAGTACTATTGATCAGCTCCATGATAGCCAGAAGCCAGAGGTAGCCCTTTCCTTCAAGAGGGGATTAAACTGTCCTTCCAGGGACTCAGGACACTCCCTAAAGCAGAGAGAACTGAACCAAGAAGACACAAGGGCATGGAGGTTGCAAAGGCAAGTCAGTGCATTGTCCTAGCGCCTTTATAGTGGTCAAGTCAAGCAGAGAGCTGGCCATTTGCAGAGGATAGGAGGAAAACAGGGCTGGCGATAGCAATACATTTTACTAAAGACAACATTTTAAGCAAGTATTGAGAATGTGGCTTAATAGACAAAAGCACTGAAGCAAAAGTGCCCTTTTGAGTACAGTGCAGAGGTTCAGGGACAGTGTGGACTTGCGGGACAATGGAGAAGCCAGAGTGGCCCTGCACAGACATCAATCCTCAGCAACATGTGCTACTGTCTGGCAGAAAATGAGAGGAACACTGGACTCACTGTACGTCAGCGTGTTGGGTGATCATGCCAAGGTCTCCTGAAGAATGGGGGGGATGGTGACTCTCCAAAACGTTTTTCGTTGTCTTTTTAGAGTTCCAGGTTTAAAAGCCTCTCCTGGTGTGGTGATGTACAGCTCACTAGACCAGGCAGCTTCAGCCTGACTCTTATCACTTAGGAAGTTTTCACCAGTGAATAATAGGAAGCCCAACTCAAGTGAATTGGGCAGCGAATGACATCTTACTACAAAAAGCCAAATGGTAGGGAGGCTTGTAGGTTAAGGGGGACCTTAGCTCCGTCAAAGAACAAGGGATGTGGTTTTTTTTTTTTAATTAAATCATAACTGTGTACATTAATGTGATCATGGGGCACCATACACTGGTTTTATAGACCGTTTGACAGATTTTCATCACACTAGTTAACATAGCCTTCCTGGCATTTTCTTAGTTGTTGTGTTAAGACAATTATATTCTACATTTACTAAGTTTTACATGTACCCTTGTAAGATGCACCGCAGGTGTAATCCCACCAATCCCCCTCCTTCCTCCCACACACCCCCTCCCTCCCCTCTTTTTCTCCCTCCCCCCTATTCTTAGGTTATAACTGGGCTATAGCTTTCATGTGAAAGCCATAAATTAGTTTCATAGTAGGGCTGAGTACATTGGATAATTTTTCTTGCATTCTTGAGATACTTTACTAAGAAGAATATGTTCCATCCATATAAACATGAAAGAGGTAAAGTCTCCATCTTTCTTTAAGGCTGCATAATATTCCATGATGTACATATACCACAATTTTTTAATCCATTCATGGCTCGATGGGCACTTGGGCTTTTTCCATGACTTAGCAATTATGAATTGGGCTACAATAAACATTCTGGTACAAATATCTTAGTTATGATGTGATTTTTGGTCTTCTGGGTATATGCCTAGTAGAGGAATTATAGGATTGAATGGCAGATATATTTTTAGATCTCTAAGTGTTCTCCAAACATCTTTCGAAAAGGAATGTATTAATTTTCATTCCCACCAGCAGTGTAGAAGTGTTCAGGGATGTGGGTTCTTCTGTGTTCTCTCTACCTTGATTAACATACTGACTTTGGCTTCTTTCAAAATTCAACACGGCTGCTTCAGTTCTGGCCTCTATAGAAACCTGATGATGAGGGAAGTGTCACTTTCCTAGGGCTGTTCTGACAAAGTACCATCAACCAGCTGACTTAAACAATGAAAATACATTGTCTTATAATTCTGCAGGGTAGAAGTTCAGATTCAGGCTGACAACGGGCTATGCTTCCTCTGAAACCTGCAGGGGAGCATTCTACCTTGTTGCTTCTAGCCTCTGGCATGTGCCAGCAATCCTTGGTATTGCCGAGTCCAAGGGCTTGCAGACGCATGGCTCTCATCTCTGCCTCCACGGTCACATGGCTGTCTGCTCCCTGTGTCCTTGTCTTCACACGGTGTTCTTCTTTCTGGGTCTTTCTCCTCTTTTAGAAGAACACTGGCCCTCTCGGGTTAGGACCCATCACACTGCACTCCAGCCTCATCTTAGCTAATTACATGGGCAATGATCCTATTTCCAAATAAGGCCATGTCCTGGGGCACTGGGATGTTAGAAATTCAGCATATCTTTTGGGGGATACAATTCAACCTGTAACAAGGAGTATCTTTTCTTTGGGATTGATATATTTCCCAAGAGGGTTTCTCCCCAATGCACCTTGGCCCACATTGGGCCACACACCTCACCAATCTCCAGAAAGGGGTATACAATTTTTATAATTAATTAAGATTTCATCCTGAGTATCTTAGGGAAGAACTATTTATCTGAACAAAGTGGATTGAGTAGCAATGCACAGGGGGGTGTTTGGGGCAGGCTGTCCAAAGTTTCTACCATATGACACTTAACCCCAGATTACAGTGTGCCAAGCAGACAGAGAAAGATAGACAACAGCGGGCAGGCCGGCTTTTTATAGAAACCCACACACGCAGGGGTCACTTACTCTATTGCTTGATGTGCCCTAGGGTCAGATGTCATTGCCTGGTCTATCTGACTTCACTATCTCAAATCTCCATCTCATCTAAAGTGAGCCAAGTGGTCCACATAAGGCACAGGTGACCTTCTATTATTTCTCTTAAAAAAGAACAGTTTGTCCCAAGAAAAGAAGCACACGCTTCTTAGCATGTCCTTCCACCCTCTGCAATACTAACCGTAGTTACTCTCAGATCTGTTTCCGAACATTTGCTTTCTCTCTTTAGTTAGAAATCCAGCATTCTGCCTCCCAGTGCAAAGTTTCTTCATCCCACCAGGCTTGACTCCAGTACACCTCCGCTTCTTTGTTTCCATCTGTGTGTGACTCTGCCGGCCCTTGCTCCCTCCCCCTCTCAGCCTGGCAGATTCAGCTCATCCCTCCGGGCTCAGATCCTGTATCACTTCCTTTAGATCTGAGATAACTTCCCGGCTTTCTCAGAAAAGGCAATTATCCTGGGTGCTTGACTTTGGTCAGTCACTGTTTCTCCATCTGTAACAGCCATCAGCCCTCGCATTGACAGTATCTCCACTGACACGTCTACTTCTCACAATGGCCTGGGAGCTCTTCTGGGGACATCTGTCTATGCCTCTCTGCAATGGCTGCCCACCTGCCAGCGACAGGAATGGGCACTTTGGGCAAACAGGTCTTTCTAAAACGGTGTGATATGTGCAGAAATAGAAGCCTGAGAACCACGTGAGAGATAAAGAGGAAGCCAGGAAGACTGGTCAAGTGCTTTCGTGGGAGAATTCCGTGAAAGTTTCAAAAACTGACTTTCACGCACATGCCCCATTTAGTCCTTATGTGAGCCCTCAGAGACAGAATTGTCCCTTTGTCAAAGTAAGAAGTTAGGCTCAGGGTGCCAACTGCCCAAGGTTAGAGCTTGTCGGTGACATAACTGAAACCTGGCCCTCCAGTATTTATTCCATTGCCCCAACACATGGGCCTTCTGTGGTTTGCATGCCTGCCTTCTCCAAACTCATGCTGAGAGCCTTGGGAGGCGGCCCTCAGGAGCTGTTTAGGTCCTATGGGCTCCACTCTTAAGTTTGGACTTCTGCTGCTATTTAGGGAAGTGGGTTTCTTATTGCAAGAGTTGTTTTGTCCCCCTTGCCCTTTCTCCCTCTCTCCAACCCCCTGCTATATTATGATGCAGCAAGAAGGCCTTTGCCAAATGCTGGCCCCTCAATTTTGGACTTCTCAGCCCCCAGGACCACAAGCCCACACTTTTCTGTTCATAAGAAACTACCCAGTCTCAGATATTCTGTTATAATACAAGAATGAGCTCAGACAGTGCCTAGGATATGGCAGGACCAGGAGCTTGTATTATTGGAATTCTCTTCCTGTATTTTTGGAATTCTACTCGGTTTTTGCAGGTCTGCAGAGCACAGCTTAGAAACAGACTAGGTATCAAATAGCAAGTGTACAACAAAACTCCAATTTCTGGGCTGCCAACTTGGACTGTCTAGAAATCCACATGGCTGTGGAAATTAGATACACACAGCAGATTTTTTTTCAGTGTGTCCACTGAATTTATTTAAGCAGCTGTTTTCTGGAATCAACTTCAGGGCTAAATTTTAGCTGATATGCTAGGTGAGATTCTTTTTCTCTGTAATTCCTGTTTTATCATGAGCAGAAAGCTATAATGGTGATCAGTGTAGAGGGGCCCCCATTTTAATGTTTCCTAACTCCTACCCTTGATAACATTTTGGCCTTTTCCAAACTTCCTTTCTTGGTGAACATGGCTGTGACCAAGCTCCCTTCCTTCCTTCTTAGAGCCCCTATTCGTCATTTTGGAAATTCTACGAGTTAACCAGCTGAGGGTGCAGCGTGGCCTGGGCAATGTTGCCCAGCTGCAGAGAAACATTAGGCCAGAGGAGGAGGAAGGGCAGGACCATTTGTACCAGATGCATGCAGTAGACAGAGATGGCTTCAAGCATCAGTTGTGTGAGGTTGGGAAATCTATTTAGCTTCTTTGAGCATCAGTATTGTCACCTGTAAAATAAGGGTCATGCAAAGTATAGAATTGTTAGAAAATTAAATGAGAAATGGACATTGTAGCCAGGTCTCTCCACTAATGCACACTCATTGCCTGGACACCTCATTAGGGAACAGTACAATTAACCAGATTTAAACTGTGCAGATCATTTATATGCATATTTTTTTTCAACATATACCTTAAAAAAAGAATTTGGAGATTTATAACAATTAAAAAAAAAACTTACAGACCAACAGCATAGCCTAGAAATATTGAAAAATTAAGAGAAAGGTATATCATGGATGTGTATTTTATATACACAAAATATATGTAGATTTTATATGTGTATTTTATATACACAAAATATATGTAGATACTCTTCTATTTATCATTTACTGTGATATCATATACATAAACTGTTATAAACAGTTAAAACTTATCAAAATTTAGGCACACAAATACGGAACATGCATGGCATCATTTGCAGTTAAGAGAAATATAAAGAAATATCATGGTGCAGTAATAAATCATAACTGCATAAAATTAACTGTCCTAACACTGGAATAACTTTGTAGCCACCTGTTGTTACTATTTTGGTGAGGTCAAAGTTTTGAGTACCTACTTCAAAACCTGGATGACCATCATCCTTTTCACTTGAGCAGGATGTCTGTCCAGTAAATCCTATATGACAATAAAAAGTTTTCTCTTGGTTCTTCCTCACCTTCGTCTGTTCAATGCACACTGGAAGCCTTGAATAATACTTTGCAACCCCAGAGTGCCACTTAGTGATGCTGGAAATTCTCTCAAGAATGAGAGAAAAGTCATGACCTGCAAGAAAAAGTTACATTGCTTGGTATGTATGATGGATTAAGGCTATTCCAGACACACCGCACACCCATGTAAACAAATGACATGAACTTACGGTGTTGCTGAATATAGTATAGTACTGTAAATATGTTTTCTCCTCCTGATAACTTTCTTAATTAACATTTTCTTTTCTCTCATTTGCTTACTTGTAAGAATCCAGGCACTGTTGTGTGAGGAAGTAATACCTGGCATGAGGCTGAAGCAAGTCTGAGGTCTTGTCTCCAAGGAGACCACATTCTTAGGGTAGGAGGGAGAGGTAAAGACAAGCATAAATAAATTCATTTACAGTATACATGGAGAAAAACCAGGCAAAGTATGAGAGATGGCAGCACTGGGGAGGGACCAATATTGTATGTGCAGTGGTAGCAGATGGCCTCCCAGATAACCTGGCATTTGTGTGGGTGCCATCTAAAGAAGTGAAGAAGACAGCCATCAACTATCGACGTACCAACATTGTAGGCAGAGAAAATAACAAAATTCAAATCCTGGGCAGGAAAGTGCTTGGAGCATTTAAGAAACTTTATGCAAGTGCATGTGGTTGGAGAATAATGAGAAAGGGGGAAAATTTCAGAGAGGAAGATCCAAGCTAGGTGCTGTTCATTCTAAAGGTTAGTGAAGTTAAAAGCTATTAGAGAGTGCTATAATCTAGGTCTACCCAAATCTAAGTGTTGGTAACTTAATTCTCAATAGAATACATGGGGAAATGGGGAGACACTCAGGGAGCATTTAGGTCATGAGGGCTCTGTGCTTGTCAATGGGTTCTTGCCATGATAAAAGGATTTTGTGGAGAGAGTTTGGCCCTTTCGTTCCCTTGTGCCATGTGAGGGCACAGCATTACTCTTCTCTGGAGGATGCAGCCCTTGAGGCATCAGCTTGGAAGCAGACAGGAACCCCTGTCAGAGGCTAGAACCTTGATCTTGGACTCCCCAAATTCCCAAAGGGAGACAAATTTCTGTTCTTTATAAATCATCTGATCTGTGGTGTTTTGTTATAACAGCACAAATGGACTGAGATGGAGGATTTGGGCATGATCTGACTTAGATTTGTATAGGATCACTATACAAATTGCACGGCCTGTGGAAGCAGGGAGTTACAAAAAAGTCCATTGCAATAATCATGTCAGGGGGATTGGTACCCTGGGCTAGGATGCTGGTGAGGGAGGCCATGAGAAGTGAGTGGTTTCAGGATATACGATAATGGTTGAAATGCATGTCCAGAGTGAAGATGGAAGACAACTTATAAGGACTCAGGACTTCATAGTCAGAAAAGCAAATGAGGAAGGAAGCCTTGGGAAATTCAAGATATTTAGAAATGGCTTTGGACTGTCCCAGACCATAGAATTGCCTCCCATATGAGAAAATGAAGGCTCAGAAAAACACAACCCTTCCTGGGTGAAAGGCTAGTTTGTTGAAGTTAAGGTCAGTGCCTGGATTTCTTCCCCCTAACCCTCATCCTTTTCTACCAGTAAATGGTGAAAACATCACCTCCAAAATTTCTGTGTTTCTGAATGAGATCTGATGATGTGTTAGGTGAGGAACATCTATCTGTGTGATCAGCAAGATGGTGCGAACAGTTGGGGAACTGGTCCACCAGCATGCAAAGGCTTCACCCTACAAGGGGCTCTGTCCTGGAATTTGCTGCTTAACTTTAGACATGTTCCTTAGTGCAACACATACCGTACTAATATCTTTTTGTAGAATGTGCAAGGTTTGGACATAAGAATATTTCACAAAGACAAAAAAGAATGTTTGTCTTTAAGTAGCACAAAATCTAGAAGAAAGGACAGATAACTGTTCTTCTCTTTACAAATTCTGACTTTGCCCTTTAACCAAGGTGGATTTACAAGTACTATTATTATCATTGTTATTGCCTCTGAAAAATGGGGAGCATATATTAAGTTTAGGAGCTTAAATTTAATGACTTTAATGGAATCACAGGGTAGGTAAACTAAGACTTTGAAAAAGTTTGCAGGAAATAAACCTTTGAAGGGATGGGCCAAAACAGAGAGGCTGAGACTGAGTCTTCTCTACCACCCTGAGGTGCCTCTGTTCTCATCTCTCAGGAACACTTCCTTGGGCATTTTTGTTCATTTTTCCATCTCCCAGCACTCATGCTGCTGAGCACCAGGTTGGGAGCGAACACTGTGTCTCATTTACTCTTCCCACATCCTCAGCTCCCTGCCCCTGTGGACATAGCGTCCCTCGTCCTCTCTCATGGCTGTGGTGTACCCACTGACTGGGATTGTCTTCTCAGGTGTTGAGGAAGACTCTGTGGTCACCGTCCCTGTGACATCTTCCCCCAGAGTTCTGACACACGAAAAGTTGCTCACTTCTATTTCCCAAAGCTCCTCATGCACATCTCCAGCCATCCTGTGGTTTTAAAAAACTTCCTTACACGGCTCTTTTCCACTGGACCATCTCATTAGCTTGGCAGGACTATTGTAACAAGGTACCGCAACCTGGATGATTTAGAACAACAGGAACTGATGCTCACAGTTCTGGAGGTCAGAGCTGATATGAAAGTGTTGGCAGGGGTGGCTCCTTCCCAGGCTGGGAGGCAGAATCTTCTCTAAGCCCCTCTCACAGCTGGTGGTCACTGGCGTCCTTTACTTCCGGCTTGTCTTCCTGTTTACATGATGCTCTTGTTGGGTATGTCTGCCCTGTGTCTTTGTGCAAGGACACTGGCCCAGTTGGATCAGAGCTCACCTTCATGGGCTCAACTTAACTTGATCATCTTCAAAGACCTAATTTCCAAATAAGTGAGTACAAGGGGTCAGGACTTCAACATCTCTTTGAGAGGACCATTCAACCCACAATGACTGTGCACAAGTAAGCAGTGGTAAGATGCTCTGGGCTCAGGGCTCGTGACATAGTCAAGCCTGACATATGTTGAATAAATGAACAAGTGAATGAATGAATACAGAAACCCAGTGTTTCCTCAGTCTCCATCTCACACGCCTTTCCAAGTGTCTGCCATATAGTGCCACACCCAGTAAAATTTACTCTGAAAAGGAGCAAAATCCTTTCATTAATGCAGGGAAACACTCTTCAAAGCAGGAGCAACCTCCTGGCCCAACAGTGGGACAGCACTGTGCGCTGCATGCTGTAGTTCAAAGGACCATCTTCCTGCCCGGGCCTCTGCTTCACACGCCTTGCACACAGCTGACAGCGGGAATTCCCACCTCCAGATTCAGACTGGAGTGCCAACTCCAGGCCTGGAAATTGTTAGCTTTTAATTAAACTCCCCTTTGGCACTGCAATTCCCATGCAAAATGTCTGTGGCAGGAGCAACATGTATGGCTAAACAGGCTTTATTTAAAGCAAGGAGTCTTGGGGTGCATTTTGCCCTTTTAAGTAAGGCCTGGGTTCAAGGGGCATCTCTGAATGGAAACGAACTCGCTGCTGAGACTCAGACTCCAATCCCAGCCCTGACTTCAGAAGACAGAAGCAGGCAAGCTTAGCCTTGTACAGCCGCGCTTGCTTTAAGCAGCAAGACATTAAAGGCAGAGAAGGAGAAAGCCTCTTTACTCTGTCTCCAAGCATGAAGCTTCTAGCTGGAGGTCAAATTTAAGGTAAATATACAGGGAGCTGGGAGGAAAGGCTGGCTGTGCATTCCTGCGCTCTCAACTCCGGCACAGACAAGTTTGGTCCTCAGAGCCTTCATCTTCATAAATTCTTTATAGAAAGAGTTTCAAAAACTATTCACCTTTCTGGCTTCTACTAAAATGACATCTTGTTCACTCATAGAAGGAGAGAGACAATATTGTCACATTTGGGATTTATATTTACCTCACAATAGAGACTAGGTCCCAGCCATTGGATTCAGAGGGTCTGGCTTCAAATGACTAATTACTGTACTGGGGGCAGTTCGATAACCCTTTTGGGACTCAGTTTTTTTTTGCCAGGGAAATGGGATCAGGGCTTTACTTATGTCTTAATGCATTGTTGGAAGGATTTAAGGATTATTGTAATGGGTACAATGTACTTGATGAATTAAATTGTATTGGATGGATGTGTCTTGTCCCCTTTGCCCCCAGACAGCTGTCCTCCCCAATTCATCCCTGTCCTTTAAGGCAGTGCACTCCCCTGTGGTCTTCAGTCCTGTGCTCCTAGGAAAATGCTATGAGTTTATGAAAAGACATGCAGAGAAATGGAGAGTAAGCATTTAGATGTGTTTATAGGGATTTGGATGGTCCAGATATCCAGGTACACACAAATGGGTCTATCTCTTTGACTGGGTGTATCATATGTGGGACCAGGAACTAGCACTCTAGACAGATACCCCAGGCTCCTCATGCAAACAGCATGAAGAATGTCAACATGGTGACCACAGAGCATCAAGCCATAGGCCCTGGTGTGACTTCATAGGTCTGTGAAACCCATCTAGTTGCCTAAGACATGTGCTGAGTCTCACAAAATGTGAGCTGTGTGCTAGTCATGCATGAAGGAGCATGTTGTGTTCTGCTAAGGGCTTGGAGGGATCTGGATGTGTACCCCAGAGAAACTGGAGCTCATTTCTCTAGGACTCAGCTGATCCCCACCTTGCTCATGAGGTTTTCCCTGCTGGCCCAGCAGGGAGAGAACCCTTGCTCTTGGGCACTCTGAGCTTCCTTCCTTCCCTGTCTCAGAGCTTCTCACCAGCCTGCTTCTGGTGCATGATCATCAGCCTCCTCTAGAGCCCTCCCATGCTGGGCTGCAGGTAGCAATCTATAGACCCTTCCTTTTCCCAAGTGTCCCTGAGCAGCTCAAGGGGAAGACATTGTCTTTCATTATTTTGATAACCATTGTCTTGACAAATGTTTGATGAGCACCTAGTCCATGCTCTGCACTTCTCCAGGCAGAGATGAGAAAGGAGGGCTCCACTCATGGAGGTTCATGGTCCATGGAAGCAGAACCAAAGGGACATGTGTCAGGATCATGGTGGGATCCACCTCACTTATCTTCTCTCCCCAAACTAGTTCTTCCCTAGTCTCCCTTATTTTAGGAAACTACATTTTTATCCTTTCCATTGTCAGGCTAGACATTTTATACAAATCTTTATTCCCTTTTCTTCTCTCTGTCTGGAAAGCCTATTTACTGTGCTTCTAAAATGCATCTGAAATCCAGTTACTTCTCACCACATCCTCTGCTCCCACTCCTAAGTCCAGGTCATCACTATCTCTCACTTCTAGTATTATCATAGCTCAACCGGTCACCACTTTAGGTCTTGTCCTTCCAGAGCTGTATTGTCCAATATGATAGCCACCCGGTAGGTATCTGTGGATACATAAAATTAAGTTTAGTTTAAATTAATTAAATTATATATTTTATTTCTCAGTTGTGCTCACCACTTTTCAAATGCTCAGTAGCCACCCTGGGCTAATAGCAACTCTATTGGACAGCACAAGTACAGAACATTTCTATTATTGAAGAATGTCAACAGTGTTTTATTGTTCTAAACCAATGTTTTTCAACCTTTTTTTTATTTTTTAAATTTCACAGCACATTTGGTCCTATAGTTAAACTTCTCCAGCACACTTAAATTATGTTGATAAAGAAAGAAGTAAAAAAATGAATATACTTACTGTGCTTTGAACTTTTGAAAATTAATTATTGATTTTTTTGAGACAATTTTACTCTGTTATTCAGTGTAGAGTGCTATGGTGTCATCATAGCTCACAGCAACCTCAAATTCTTGGGATCAAGTGGTCTTCTCACCTTAGTTTTTCTATATAGATATGGGGTCTCACTCTTTTTCAGGCTGGTCTCAAACTCCTGAGCTCAAGAAATCCACTTGGCTTGGCCTCTCAGACTGTTAGGATTACAGTCATGAGCCAACGCATCCAGCCTTTAATCAATGAATTTTAAAAATTTTGCAGCACAGCTAAGATCCCCTCACTGCACACTGGTTGAAAATCACTGTTCTAGACTTCATTCTTATCATAGCAGCCACAGGAACGTGGTTATAACATATTCACATTGTACTAGTCCTCTGCTCAAACTTGTTCAGGGAGTTTCTATCTTACTTAGAGTAAAAGACAAAGGCCATTCAGGGGCAAGTGAATGCATAATCTACTGTTCTTGTACCCCCTTCCCCCAATCTCATCTCCCAAGTTCAGACCATTATCCTCTTCTCTTCATTTGCTACATCACTCTGACCTTCCTACTCTTAGTTAAGCATATAAGTCCCGCTGTCACCACAGGGTCATTGCACCTGCTGGTAATCCTGGAAGAGCACATGGTTCACCCTCCTTGTTCCTTCCAGGTGTCTGCTCCAATGTTATCTGTGACACTTCTGCCTCCTTAGGCTTTCTCCAGGGAACTTGTCACCATCTGGCTTCACACATGTTGACTTGTGTGTTTTGTATTGTTTTCAAAAGAATGTAAGCCCTATGAAAGTGAAGGCTTTTGCTTAACTAATATGTCTTTAGAGCCCAGGAGAAAACTTGCAGACTCAAAAAGAAATTAAAGTAAGAAAGGCAGAGAGAGAAGAAAAAATAGTTCAATTAACCACAAAATTAGGATATATATACATATATGTGTGTGTGTGTGTGTGTGTGTGTGTGTGTGTGTATCTACAAATATGTTTATTGTGTACTCCACTATAGAAAGTATTGCCCCTTCACTCTGATTTCTTGATCACTTGAGTCTTTGGATTAGCTTCATATATTATGTAGAGAAACATGAAATGCAATTCTGATTCTATGGCTTCAGACCTGGGTTTTGGTGCAGAAGGTATGTGCTTGTCACAACATGACAATGCAATAGTGAATTTATGCCTTTCAGTTTATCAAACTCTTTATCCAGATCCTTAATTCAGCAGGAAAAATTACACACAGTGTCAGTGGGGAAACTGCTTTAAGCAGGGGCCCAGCCCCAGAAAACCTCATTTCATTAATCACGGACAAGACAATGCCGGCTGCTATAACAATCACACCCTGGAACGCACAAGGGCTCCAACATGATGGAAGTATCATTCACACTCATGGACAAAGTCCAAAGCAGATAGTCCAGCTGGCAAAAAGCTCTACTGCAAGTGATAGATCAGGCTCTTGAGTCTGTCATCTTGAAAACATGCTCTCTAAGATCTCCATGTACACCTGGCTTAAGGCAGAAGCAGAGGGAGCATGGGAAACCTTGTGAACTCGGTCACAGCCAGACATGTCTGCAAAGAGGGTTAGAGGCTAGAAAATATCACATCTCTGCAGGTGCATAAAGAAGAAGCTTGTATTTAAGTCATAGAACACAAAATTTTTAATTAAAAAAGGAAGAGGAAATGGGGAATAGCTGACCACATCCTTACAGATGAATTGTGTTAAGAATGACATGAATGTGCCAAGGAAGTCTGCAGTGGAAGGATTTCCCTTCAGCTGTTATCCTTTGAAAAGGCTACAGGGAAATGTTGAATTTTGAAACCTATAGGACAAGTCAACTTGGAGGTAGAAGGGAATAGCTCAACATGTGTATATACTCTCAGGCCTCAGGAAAGTCTTTCCTTCTGAAGAGAGCCAGAACAAGAGGAAGGGTATTCTGTTAGGAAGAGGGGTTGGGTAGAGAGTCTGAAATACTTTCAATTCTGAGTTTGGACTGCCCTGTCTGGATACTGTACTGGCATGAGTCTTCCTCATTGAAGCATACAGAGACCACAGAGACAGACAGGGCAGTAGTCCTAGCCACAGAAGAGGAAATAAGTTAAGTGCAGGGTAATGACTTACCTAAGGGCACACAATTAGGGTCAGAGGTGAGACCAGACTCCCAATTCCCAGCTCTCTAGCACTGGAAGGGCCGAGAAGCACACAACTACCTGATTTTCATATCATTAAAGATTTTACAGCTCAAGCTAATCAGACCTTTGAAGTTTATTGCATTTCCATTTGTCCCATTCAGATAATAAAGCAGGCAAAGTAAAACCAAATTAAAATTTGAAGCACGGTTACATTATTAAAATATTTTGACTGCCCTTCAGCTGTTCTCTTCAGCTTCTGATCTTATCTCACAGGCATTTTAATTGCAGTGGGCACAGATTTAAAGTAACCGCACCTGCCGTGATGTATGGACCAGTGCATTAACGACAATCATGGACTTTGGAGGCCAGGTCACAGAGGACTGGCAGGTCTAACTTAAGCTTTTCTAGACTTCTGGACCAGGGAAGTTCCTCACTCAGCATGCTATGGGTGGGCTGGGAATAGTACTAGGGGAGGAAGGACTCACTGTCAGGGCTCATTGCTATGCTAATGATGATGGCTACTTACCCATTCCCAATGTGCTTTCATATCCAGTAGCCCATCTCATTTCTTCACAATACCTTAGAGCCCAGGAAAAGATTTATCACACAGGAGGTACACGGTATTTGAAATGTAATTGATGGATGACTCCACAGAACTAAACATAATCTATATTGTTATTCTTTTGTAGGCAAATAGAAATTGCATCTCAGTGGTTCAATGACTGGCTGAAGGATATCAGGTGTCTGGATATGGGTCTAGTGCTCTTTCCTTCCTAGCCATGCTTCCCAAGTGTACAGCCCTACACAGATGGGACCCGAGATGCTTCCAGGCAGTGTATAGCAATAGCATTAGATAGCACCTAATCACATCTATCAGAAGTCGCTAACGTTTTCAACTTTGTTTCCCTTGCTTCAAGGAGGAAGAAAGCTTTATTTTGGGACTTAGATGAACATATATCTTTAACATCTTTCTGACACAGACTTCTAATCTTTCTTCTTCACACAAACAACAAGCCGTAGGCTCAGGCCTCTGCAGGCAAGAGCACTTAGCTGAAATTTCATAGCAATGTCTTATTGTCATTGTCTTTATTTTTGTTGTTGTTGTTGGGGATTCATTGAGAGTAAAAAGAATCAGGTTACATTGATTGCATTTGTTAGATAAAGACCCTCTTATACTGTGCCCCACCCCCAAAAGGTGTACTACACCCCGAGACCCCCCACCCCCTCCCTGCTTCCCTTTCTCTGCTCTCCCCATCCCCCAACCCCTACCGTGTACCAGGTCTTTAATTGTCTTCATATCAGAACTGAATACATAGGATTCCTGCTTCTCCATTCTTGTGAATGCTTTACTAAGAATAATGTGTTTCACTTCCATCCAGCTCATTGCTTTTTTTCACCCTCATCTATAACGGAAGAGATGGCTGACAATTATCACCCTCTAAAAATGTAATATAGGGTGTGTACAAAAAATGTATCCAAGTAAAAAAGTGATTCCATTAAAGAGAAGAATGATTCAGGCAATAACATCAATGATAGGTTACAAACAGCCCAAGTCAGGGAAGTTCTCTAGCTTAGCTTGGAAATCTCTGCTTTTTATCAAGATACCCCCTCAAACAAACAAAAAATGCTCTCCAATTTTTTGTATAAATAAAAAATAGAGTGGCTGTGGGCAGGAAGTGAGTCCTACTTATTGCATGGATATTTTTCCATGATATTTATGAGGTCTCAACTAATCCAGCTGGTCTTCATACCCTTAATACAAATGTAACTTCTTACATGAAGATTTTGAAGGTTTACTCCAATCAGGGCTGTTCATTCTCTTTTTTAAATCTCCAAAATAATTTGTCTGTAGCATTCTCAGGGCAACTGGACTACTTTGCAGTTTTTTAGGGTTATTTATATGTGTTTCTTCATTTTCTTTTCCAGTCATCTTGAGAGACACTCCATACCTGACAGCCTTGAACTGTCTTGAATTGAGTCCTTCCATTCATTCCTGGGTAGGAAGATGGCCTTCCATAGGCCTTCAAGGAGTGGGCAATAGTACCATAGTTGTTATAACACAATTTGCTCTGGCATAAAGTCTTTCTCTGTAGGGAAGCAAAGAGAATACGCACAAGAAATTACCTTGAGGGAGTGAGAGGATATCTGGAATCCCTAAGTGGTATAAATAACTGGCCTAGCCTGGGGATCTTGAGTCCTTTTCTGAGAAGGCCCCAGAAGACCTAACGACTTACTGACTTACTGCTCTCTAGGAGCCATTGACACCTTGACTCAGCCCTGCCTCCAGGAATAGCCCCTCACCCTCACCAACCTGCAAAAATGAGCAGTGTTGAGTATCTCAGGATAAACAGACATTCACTGCCGGTGGAACAATATTTCAGGAATAAGGATTGGATATGCACAAGAATGAAGGCTGGAAGCGGTTTTCCTCATTACAGGAGAGTTGAGGTGGTTTCAAGATGCTGGACCCCAGGGTGAATGTGGAAAAGACTAATGAGCCAAGGAGCACTTGGGGTGGGGTACAAAGCATCCCTGCAAGGATGAGGAAAGGAAGCTATGGGGGTTTAAACGTCATCCTGAAAGGTACAGAAATTCCCTGGCAATATCAGCATGAGAAAAGCTCATGGTCAAATCATGTTTAGTGTGGAAAGTCGACAGCAGCAGCCGCTGAGCCATGGAGTAGGAGGGTGGATTGTATGGGGCAAAACTGGAGAAACCATGGATATTTTCTGTGTGGAACAGTAGCAGAGAGGGTGGTGGGAAGGTCAGCAGAGAGATATTCAAACAGGCCTAGTCTATGGATCCCTGCTTAAGATGCCCATTCATTTTGAACCCATGAAAATATTCAGGAAAGATTCCTCCAGAATAGAGCATCCATTGAACAATTTTCTCTGAACAATTAAATTTTCAGTTTTAAGCTCATAGCAATAGAGTTTATTTACAATTGGAGTCACAGTTTGCATGCACTTTAAATGCAAAGAAGGGCTTTAACCATCAAGTTATTACATTACTCAAGAGTTTAATTAATAACACACTAATTGTGGAAGCCAACATCAAGAGTCACACCATATTGTTCCTATTACATTTGGAAATGGTTTGAAGTGATTTAGTAATGCAAAAAAATGAACTTTGAAATACAGCTTTATCTTCTCATAGATATGGAGGGTCCTTTGTTTTGTGTGTTCTAGTGTTTTATTTTTTTTAGATGGAGGGGTCTCCTTTGGTGTTGATCATGAAGAGTCTCTAAATAAACCCTTTAGAATAAACACATGCCTACTTATTAAAACAAGCCAAAGGCAAAATGCTTAGATACTGCTGGTTAGAAAGACATTTATCAAATAGTTAAATAAAATAGCAATATCTAAAAAAAATCCATAGAATTAAAGCTGAAGTGGATTTCAGGCTTGATCTGTTTTACCCTCAAGCTTGTTTTCCACATGTGTGAAACAAAGTTAGTAAAGTCAAACCATTAGTTTGAAAATGGTCAAAGAAGAGAACAGCATTTCTTGCTCTCCAAATTCCCTTGCACTGCTCAAATTCTATGCTCCACCTATGACCAAAAAGAATGCCCTCTCCTCAAAAAACACAGGCCTAAGATCATGAAAATAATCCATTAGTCTCTGTGCTCCCTCTCTCAGGGGCATCCTCTTTTAGGAAGAGCTCATGCTTTTTACCTCTATCATAGTCATGAACTTGGTATTCCTAACTTAATGCCTGTTAATGGCTAATCATAAATACCTGCAAAACTGAACTGGATTTACTTCTTCCCATTCCCTTTCCTAAATAGTGCATCTGAAAAACTTAAATCTGTGTACAATCTCTGAGTGGATACCTTGACCCCCACTTGGTCAAACCTAAGAGCCACTGACTTACACTGTGGATCCAACCAGCCAAGGCAATTTAGCAAACATTTAATTCACATGCTGCTGTGTGTCAAGTTATTAGAAGTTGGGATACAAAGTTAAATATGGCATGCTACTAAGCATAAATAAATAAATATACATAAATCTCTATAAAATACATACGTTTATACATTACATCAGTGCACATATATTATGTATAATATCAATGTGGAAAAGAGAATTTTTCATGAAGTGTTATGTGAATACAGACTAGAAATCAGCAGACTTTCTGTAAAGAGACAAGAAGTGAGTATTTTCTTCTTTGCTGGCTATACTGTCTCTATCACAACCAGCATGAAAGCAGCCATAGACAATGTATAAATAAATGAACACGGCCCTCTACCAATAAAACTTTATTTATTGACCCTGAAATTTAAATTTTGTATAATTGTTATGTGTCATGGAATATATATATATATATATATTTTTTTTTTTTTTTTTTTTTTTTTTTTTTGCAGGGAGGGGCATTTAAAAATGCAAAAACCATTCTTAGCTCCAGGCTACTCAAACAAGTGGTGGGCTGGATTTTGTCTTGGGCATTGGGGGGTAATGCTAACTTTGCTGCAGCAGCGATACAGCCTCCCCCTCTTTGTAAGGGGAAGAAATCTCAAGCAGAGAGAGGAAAACAATGACTGGGTGCAAGACAGAGAGGGTTTGTCTGGGGAATGACTGAATATGAGACCCAAAAGGCAGGCTGGGCCGAATTTTAAAGAGTCTTTTATGCTATGTTTAATACCCTTGAGTCTATCTGATACCTGGGAACTGATGGAGATGCTCTACAAAGGAGTGCTATGGTTAGGTTTGGTTTTAGAGAGATTGCTGTGATGGCTCCCATCTACCCTGTGGAAAAAAGCCTGGAAGGAGAGGAGGTGACATCATCAGGCCAACCTGAAAAGGGGTGACCACTCTAGTCCCCAAGAAGAAACTTGCCAGAAGCGTTTCTTGGCAGAAGAGGACCGTGTTGAGAAGCAACTTTAACATGTTACTGAGCAGGTTTGTCCAAAGCTCCCAAATCTAAAGCGGTAACTGGGTAAAATAAACACTTAACAGTTTGGGAGGACGCCCTATTCCTTCCTATAGGACACCAAATCTAAAAATACCATTTCACATAGATAATGGAAAGAAATCCTGCCACGTCTCTAAGGCTGCACAGAGTTATTGCTCTGCCATGGACACAAGCCCTGGCCTTCTATTTACTTTTAGCCCTTCACTGTGTAATGGTACATGCAGTTTAGTTTCGTAAAATTTCAGAATGTGAACACAAACTGTCTTGGCCCCTTGTAAGTTTGAAGCTCACTCATAGGGTAGCCCAATAGAGTCCTCCAGTAAAAATGCACAATGAGGTTGAAGCTCCTGCATGAAGTACTGGGTAGGGGAAGCCAGACACAGCAGAGTCCCTGCCATGGGAGTTCCACGGAGCAGGAGAACAGGCTCCGCCCTCCTAGGATGCTGGGAGTCAGGACAGTGGTTATCCTTGGGGGAGGATGAGGATTGAGGGGAGCCTATGGGAGGTTCCTAGGGATTGATAGTGAACTGGATGATGGTTCCATGGGTGCCTTTGATTTGTGAGAATGCAGTAAGCTTTACCCTTGTGTGTGCACCTCTCAATAAGTATGTTATGTACTTAAGCAAAAAGTGAAAACCGTAGCCATCTTCCTCTCAACCTGTATCTATGTCTATATTTGTAAACACACATATATAAATGTGCATATAAAATGATTTTTATGCATATACGTATATAATTATACATAATCCATAGCTATGTATCTTTATCTAAAGAGGAAACAATCCTCCACTGCCAAAATTTTTAATGTTTTTCTTTATTACACTAAAATCCTTTGATCCTATACTATGGGAAAATTAATTATTCTCCAAAAAACTCAGATTGCTAATCTGTTAAATGAAGACAATTAAATACAACCTGGCTCATAGATAGCAGAAACTCCATGGAGATATTTTTCCTCTCTCTGTCTTCTGCACATTTTTTCTCCTGTGACCTCAAAACAGTGGAAGTGTCCAAGATTTACATGTCCCAGGTGATCTGACGCCTTCCACAGACCTGGAGCCTTGGGCAGAATTTTCCTAGCCCAGAGCTCTGCTGGGACCATCACTCTCCACCTAGCAGAGAATTCTACTAGCTCCTCATTCTTCTTTCACCTCTATCCGAGGGTGATGTAACTAGTCAGGCAGGATTCTGTTATTCCCATATCCCTGTTGCAAATACCAAATCAGTGTGTTACAAAATGCCCCCTTGACTTCTAACAGCTTTGTCATCTGGTAAACAGGGTTAATAGTAAGTGGCTTGCTTTTCTGTCAGAGTTCCTGTAAATATCAAACAAGATAATAAACATGAAAACCTTTTGTCTTCTTACACAACTGTAAGGATTGGACTTCCTGTCTCAGGACTGGGCCTGTCTTTTCACAGCTCCGTCACTTCTCATTGGATCTTGATCTCTGCAAGTTGAGGGCAGAGTTCCATTCATTTTTGCAAAACTGGAGTCCAAGACACACAGCTGGGACAGAGCTGTCTACTGACAAATATCTGAATGAGCAAGAAGTTACTGCATTCTCATATGTGATCGGCACTTTATGAGGAAACATCGCGTGATAACCACTCCACCGTCCGCCAGCCCTTATAAATTTTCAACATGTTTTCACTGAATTTTACAATATATGCCCTGGATGTCAAATTGTATATGAGGGACCATAAACAGGAATAAATGGCGACATGGTGATAACCATGGAAAATTGATGATAACACAGGAAAACAGTATCTTATTACTGGCCTGAGTGAAATAGAAATCAGAGCACATTTTCAAGATTAGAAATTAGATTAGAAAATTGACAACGTGATAACTTTTAGCAAAAATAAGATCCAGCGATATCACAGAATATAAAAGGCATGACAATAATCAACAAGCTATAATGCGCTATTTTGTAGTGTCACTGATGTTATATGAACCATTTAATCTGTGAGACGATCACCTGTAGGTTTGAATCAGAAGGTGTGTTTCATTACCCACTTTAAACATAACCTGATGGTGTCCATTTCTGCCTCTTTAAATATAGAAAAAATGCTTTTTTCTATAATTTGCCAATTTCTAAGTCACAGATGTGCAGTTGATAAATTCCTAGTGATTTACAAATTCCCGTAATCTTATTTTATAGGCTGCAGTGAGAGAAAGCCATGAAGATATAGGAAGAAATAACAAGAAAGGGGGTCCCATCACTTCCTTCTGTTGCTGTAATTTATGAGAATATAGGAAGTGATCTGTCTGTCCGATGAGCAGGTCCAGTCACTCTAGCTGGATGTGGAGTTGATATCATTCATTGACATAGGTCAGTATAGTTTATTTGCCCCGTGCCAATTTTTTTTTTTTTTTTTTTTTTTTTGTTATGCCTTCAGATTTTAAAATATTCAGCCTCAAAATGCAACACACACAATTTTGAAATCCATTTTCCACTGTGGATCTCTGAATGGGATGCAAACCGATAAAGGTCTCATGGGTGAAATTTGAAATTTGTCCCATTTGATGTGAATCCAATAGGATTTTAGCGGCAACAACAAAGAGAGTTAAATTATTTCCGATTTTAAATGGGAATGTTAGTGAAAGGCGTCGACTTGATGTTGCTGCGAGGACCAGTCTTATAGCGGCAGAATTGATAGAGATAAAGGAAAAAATATATTAAAATAAAATAGACATCAGATGAGCTTCCCTAGGCTTATCAGTATCTGAATATGAGGACTTAAGGGGTGGCTCAAAATTGAAGCTTTTGCAAAATAGGAAGGGGTGTCACTTCCCTTGGGATGTCAGGCTGAATGCGGCACTTCAGAGTCCTCATTTAATCTAGACGGACTGAAATTTGGGCGGCTTTGTCAAGATGTCACAGCAATGAGGCGGGCTCTGTATTCTGACATATCTGATGCCAAAGACCTGGTTTCTTATAAGTTACAGTCCAAACAGCAGCCTTTTAGAAGGTGAAAGGCAGGTGCTATGAATAATTATGGCATGGCACCAGCAAACCACAGACCAGCCTGTGTTCCAGCCACTGGGAACAAGGGACCCCACTGCCCCACACAGCAGAGAGACAGAGGCACGGCACTACCCTGTATTCCCAGGAAATGGAAGGGGCCTAAAAGACCCTTTGCCCAGGATCACCACTACCACCCTGACATAGAAACAGTTCTCAGTCTTTTTAGACAGGTTTAGTATTCCTTATCTGAAATGCCTAGGACTGAAAGTGTTTCAGACTTCAGATTTTTGGATTCCAAATTATTTGCATATACATAATCTTAGGGATGTGGCCCAAGTCTAAATACAAAATTCATTAGTGTTTCATATAAGAACTTTACAACACAGCCAAAGGCAATTTTATCCAATATTTTAAATAATTTTTTGCAAGAAACAGTTCATGCTAAGTATTTATGTGTGGATTTACTTATTTGTGGCGTCATGTTGGTACTCAAAAAGTTTTGGATTTTGAAGCATTTTGGATTGTGGACTTTCAGACTAGGGATGCTCCACCTGTACACACAAAGTTGGGAGCATGAACTGGCACATGTGCAGAAATTCCCCATGGTGATACCTCTGTCATACCCCTTCTTTAGGCCACTACCCTCTCCTGCCTCAGCTCCAACCCTGTCAACAGAACGAAGCTCCCCACTGGCCACAGAAATTAATCTATCACTTCTCTCCATACTTACACATTTCCCAAACTGTTGGTGCAGGCCCTTCATTGATCCAAGCTGGGCCAATTAGGCACCTTGCACAGGATGGCTGACCTGAGTCTGGAGCCTTGTAAGCTGGAGCTGCTGCCCAGCAAAGAGAGAGCAGCAGGGTGGGAGCCAGAGGCCAGAGCTCTCTGCAGGGGTCTCTGGCTCCAGTGGCTCCCTCACTTGACCCAACATGTGAACCTGTGAATATTCTTCCTCTGTTCCTATATCCGCAACTAAAAGAGCTGTAATAATAGGAGTCCAGCAGCCAGTACCAATGGACGGAGAGGGGCTGTGTGGGGTGGGTGCTGAAGCAGGGGGCTGGGCACCCGGGCAGGACCATGGTCTCCAGCAGGGAGATGGACGCTATCCCTGCCCAGAGTGTGGTCCACCAACCTACCGTGTTAGCACCACCTGGGAACCTAACAGAAATGCAGAACCCTGCACCACTGAGTGAGGATCTGCATTTTACAAGCCCCGCGGGACATCCTAGCAGAATTTAAATTAAAAATACACTTAACTAAAGGACAATGACATTACCTGTTGATTCAGTGGTATGAATTAGTCCAGCCAGTGCACCACCTGCTGAGTCAGGGACAAGAAGGCTCTTTATTCGTATCACACCATCAGGATAAGGCAGCTTGCGATTCTCTCTTTCCCTTTTCACTATTCCTTCTGTGTTCACATCCATGTGTGCAGAGAACAGGGCTACTCAGGACCACCCCACCTGCCCTGGGGAGACGGCACCTTCCCTATCTCGGCTTTACTCTCACGCGTTGAGCTGAACTTGGGCTACAGCTTCATCCTCAGTAACTCCTCCTTCAAGAATGTCCAGGAGCTTCATAAACCTAGAAGGCAATAAAATCATCAACTTCTCTTAAGCCTAAATTGAGTATAGATTCTTTCAGTCCCCAAAAGTTTGCTTTCCATTCAGCTCCACACATATTTACGGTCATCAACTGGCATCTCCACCCTTCCCTCCATCACCCCATCAGCAGGTCTCTAACTTCAATGCATATTTACACAGATACTTGGCATTTACAAAATGTTTTTGGAGATCAGTTAGGGATCTAGAAATAGACCTGTCATTTGATCCTTCAATTCCTCTACTAGGTATATATCCAGAAGACCAAAAATCACTTTATAACAAAGATATTTGCACCAGAATGTTTATTGCAGCCCACTTCATAATTGCTAAGTCATAGAAGAAGCCCAAGTGCTCATCAACCCATGAATGGATCAATAAATTGTGGTATATATACACCATGGAATATTATGAAGCCTTAAAGAAAGATGGAGACTTTACCTCTTTCATGTTTACATGGATGGAGCTGGAACATATTCTTCTTAGTAAAGTATCTCAGGAATGGAAGAAAAAGTACGCAATGTTCTCAGCCCTACAATGAAACCAATTTATATTATAGCTTTCATAATTATAGCTGAAAAAGTATCCAATGTTTACAGCCCTACTATGAAACCAATTATAGCTTTCATATGAAAGCTATAACCCAACTATAGCCCAAGAAGAAGGGGAAAGAGGAGGGGATGAGGGAAGAAGATGTGTGGAGGGAGTGTAATTGGTAGAACCACACCTACGGTGCATTTTACAAGGGTATATGTTAAATTTACTAAGTATAGAGTATAAATGTGTGAACACAATAACTAATGAAATGCAGTGAAGGCTATGTTAACCAGTTTGATGAAAATATTTCAAATTGTATATAAAACCAGCACAATTTACCCTATGATTGCACTAATGTACACAGCCATGATTCAATAAAAAAAAAGAAAAGTGAATTTGATGCCTTTTTACTGCATCCTAGCAATTATTATGAATGTGATTAAATGACATACAACTTAAGAAAAGCTTTTATACTTATGGCCTCATTTTATTCAATCAAATAATAAATGTGAGAAACGTTTGCATTACCTATCAAATGCTAGGTAATATGGAAATGTATTAATGTGATAACATTTGTTAAATTCATAGTATTGATAGTAATAAGGCTTGTGGGTCAGGCATTCTAATGCTTGTTGAACTATTGAACATAAAACTTTCGTTTTTGGTAGGACGGTCTTCATACACAGGTCCTCAGAGGGCTGCTTTAATGAGATTTAAACTCCATGACTCCCAGGCTCAGTGCTTGTGCTGTGCTGTGGCTGGTGTGGCAGTCAGAATAATGGACCCCTCAAGATGTCCCTGTTGTAAACCCTTTCATGGCCAAAGAGACTATGCAGATGGGATAAGGAATATGGACTTTGAGATGGGGTGATTATCCTAGGTTAGCCAGGATAATTCACATCATCCGAATAATGGAAAGCAGAACTTTCCCAACTTTGGTAGGAAGAAAGCTGTGACCACAGAAGAATGGACAGAGCGATACTGCATAGCTGGCATGGAAGATGGAGGGGACCATGAACCAAGGATACTCGTGTTCTATAGAAGAAGCTGGAAAAGGCAAGGAAATGAATGCCGCCCAGGATCTTCAGGAAGGAATGCAGCTGCACAGACATCATGCTTCAGTGAAAACTGTCTTGGGCTTCTAACCTATCTGGGAGATGTGTGCTGTTTAAGCCACCAAGTTTTTGGTAATTTGTGAGAGCAGCCACGGGAAACTCACTGATGTAACTACATTTAACATGGGGAAGAATATACAGGGAGGTTCTCTGGGTCTTTGATTAGTAAACAGCGTGCATGAGTAACAAAATAGTTTATCATCCTAAAAGTTTCCTTGCCCTAATGGGAGCAGAAGGTGCTGTATCCAATTCCCATTTGCTGAGCAGCCCTAGGTAATGCTTGGGAGCTGGGCTGCTTAAGGTTCAACTCTGAGCTGAGTCACTAAGCAGCTGTGTGCTCCTGGGCAGGTTGCCCAACCTCTCTGTGCCACAGTGCCGTACATTAAGAAATAAGGGTAATGACACTGTGGATGGTGTGGTGCTGGGTGAAGATCGAATGCGCTGACATACACAGCACTAACTTAGTGCTGTTGACATATTGGGCTCTACTGAAATCCAATTTAGAAATTCAGCTTAAGGATTTAGTTAAAGGAAAAAGAAAAAAAAGCTCTAAATGTTTGGAATATGGAAAGAACGTAATCTCTGGAGTCAGATTTAGGTTATAGCTCAGTTAAAGTGATGGGCAGTTTATTTAACTTGTGTGGCCTTTTGTTCCCATCCTCTAAACTAATTAAAAGAAACACACACACACACACACACACACACACACACGCACACACACACACCTAAAACCACCCCGGCATTGCTGTAAGGTGAAATGTGATCACAACAGTGGACCCATCTGCCTATTTGATTTTCGGGCCAGACACACCTGTCTACGTCTCTTCAACCTGTTGCCTCTTTATCTTCCCGTGTCGCTTAAGTATCCTCTACTGATTCTCTGATTTTTAACTACCAGGAACTGCACTGTAGGAAAATTGCTTCTTAAAGTATAGGCTTATGTATGCATGACATGCTTATTATTAAATGACTTTATTGTATCACCTATTATTAGTGGCAGCTCTGCATTATAATAATCAGATGTTAGCAGATTACAGTCCTCATGCCAAATGGCACTCTTGCACTTGGACAAGCCTGGCCTTGGTGTGTATGTGTGTGTGTTTCTTGCTCCTGGGATGGAGTTGTTGGCCACCTTAAATAAAGTCTCTGGCAATTTGAAAGGACACTCACTTTCAGGAGCAGACGTTAAAGAATGACAGACTGGCCCTAGGAGGGGATAAAACTGGCCAAGGGATAGCTAAAACTGAAAGAGCAAATTGCCTCCAAGGTCATTACCTGGTGTAAATACCCAAGTGACCACTGAGAAATGTGTTGTCCCTGAAAGGAGAGGAGTGCTTGGGACTCAGCATGCTCACACATAGCCCCTGAGCCCCCGCTGTTTTCTGATGGAGAAAATGAGGCAGAGGATTTTCAGAACTGGAAGGGTTGGTGATACCTGAGGTCTGAACAGCTGCCACAATCCACAAAGATATCAACTTGTGTCACTGTAGATTCTATCCTGGAAAGAGGCCTGCCTGCTCGGAGCCCACGGGATGGTCTGCTTCACCCTTTGCTCCCCTCTCCCCTCCTCCTCTGTCCATTCTGAAGCTCAGCCCTTTCTCATAGCTGACTCTCAACTGGCTTCAGAGTCTGAGCATCCATGACAAATGGAAACAATAAATAAAAGGTGCGAGAAGGAAGATATTGCGGTTGTTCATTTCAATCAAGTGGGGACAGAGGAGATGTGAATTCTGAGGACACTAAGGCATTCACTGGTACAGGGAGAGGGGCTAGGAAGAACACATCTCGTTGATGTATAATTTCGATGTGGAGCTAAAAATCCTTGGCTGGAGACAATTGGAAGTGACTTTGCATTACTGACTCTCTTTTTCCACATCTTTGAAAGGGGCATAACTATGACTATCTGGAAATATTGGTAGGCACATAAAACATAATATATATCAGCTCCCCAGGATGATGTGTTTCACCTGGCAGATAGTCAACATCAGATCTCACTCTTCGTGGTGGGCTGAGAGGGGTTACAGTAGTCATTGTTTGATTTGGAATTAAAGTATCTGGATAAAATTTCCAAAATTGCTTCATTGAGTGACCTCAAATGTATTGCTTAAGTCCTTAGATCCTACCAGAAAGAAAGAACACCCTCTCAGGATCCGCTGATCTGGCTGCTGACACATACATGCTATGTACTGTCTTCAGTGCAGTGCCCCCATGTCATTCATGGGTCTTTTTCAGTATTACTTAGCCACAGAGCAATTCATAGAGAGTGATGGAACCTACCCTACAGAATGATATTTTGATAAAGTGACATGAATCGCTACGTGGCAAAATTGCATAGCATAATCGCATGCTGTGGTTTTATATCAAGCTCCCATCTCTTCTCACTACCACCTAGGACACTGCCTGGCAGGTGACCCTCAGGTGGCACTTGGGAAAATGTCTCCGTTCTGGTTCCATTCAACTCCCCTTTTCTTTTGACACAACAGCTTCCATAGGGTCTACTGATGATTCTCTGCCTTCCCTGGACCACACAGATAGATGCTTGGAATCAGGGTCTTGAATATCAGTATTGAGAATTCTTTACTTCTGTATAATTCCCTATTTTACACAGTAAGAATAGTATCCATGAAACCTATTCATAAGGAGGCGTCTTGCCTCTAGTATGATCTGTCTATGAAATGAAAGCACTTTGTTTGGCTGAGCAAGCTCTTTCTACAACACGTCCTCTGACTCTCTCACCTTGTTTTTGTCTGTATCTGCTTTTCCTGCCCCACCCCAACCAACATGTTTTACTCTTTCCTTTAGGCCTGGGCTCAGCCGAAAGTCTTTCGAGGAGCCCTTTCTAACCCTGAAGGCTGCAGTTCCATGGTTTTCCATGTTCCCTGCACTTCACACCATTGGGAGGTTTAAAAAAAATCTAATGTTTGAGTCTATCTATATTTGTCCATCATTTATCTATCTTTCATCTGTCTACCTACCTACTACCACCTATTTGCATGTACACATTCATGCATACGTGTGTCTATGGTTTACAATTCAAACAGGACTTAATGAAGAAAAACAAACCTATGTCCTAGCCCTGTTGACCCCCAGTACCTGCTCCCTATGAGAAAGCAAAGTCTTAGATGTTTTGGTTTTTATTTATCTCTGTATAACTATAACAACTTGCTCACACAGCTACATATATTATATTTACTGTAGGCAATGTTCACTGACTTCCTATAATATAAAATTAAGACAGACCTGGGTTGCTCAATCCCATGACGTACAGAAACACACACATTTTACATTTGTCCATCCTCTCAGTTTTATTCAATTTTTGTTTGAATCAATATTTAATGATCCCATCTGGATGGTCACGCCACTGTTGTCCACACCAAGTCACCGATTGGTGAGACAATTGGATTTCCCCCCTTGTGCAGTTTCATTGAGTTAATCACTGCCTCATCTACTGAAGTTGGTGGGGATGTTTTCTGTATCACTTGCACTGATTCATTCCCCAACTCCCTCCTGTACACCTGTGTCCTAGTGCAGTTAGAGAATCAGGTCATCTTTCTGTGCTGTTTTTTTCTAGCAGACTTCCTTTCTGGACCTCTCCTCCTTTGGTCGGGTGCCATTTTTCTGAAAAACAAAAAAAATCTTCACACAGATTCTTTTCTCCTGAGCTCAAGAATTCCCTTTACTTCTCTCCAGTATTGGGTCCCCTTTCCCAGCCTCCCAGGTCTTCCTGGCTATTAGTTTTCACCCTGGTTTGGGGCACACAGTTTCCTGTCATCCCCAGAGACAGGACACTCAGGACATTTCTCAGCATGTCCTTATCTGACTTTCCCACTTGATTGGGTATGACATTCCAGCTTGGATTACCTTTCCCTTTCATTCTGGAGACACAACTCTGCCATCTCCCAGCTCCCAGAGGGGCTGGTCAGAAGCGGGTACCATACAGAGCTTCACAACTGGAATGTCACCTGTTTGTTCTTCTCTCTCGAAGATTTCCGGATTTTCCCTGTACCTCCCCTGTTCTAAAAGGGACAGCCTTTGCTCAGGCCACTTCACATCCATTGTGCAGAACTCCGAGGGTCCCGTTAAAGTTTGATGATCTTTTTTTTATTTCTGTCATCTTTTTCGTTTTATAGTTGCATAAGTTTCTTTCTCTGTCGCTTTTTGAGGTAAACCTTATATTCAATGGAGCACACATATCTTAATGAACCCTGGATGAGCTTTGATCAATGCTCTCCTGTAAACAAAAGCACACTCAGGAGATGGACCATTCCCAGCACTTCCCGGTTTCCTCATGCTCCTCCCCAGTCACTCTGTACCTCCACTCCCAAAGGAAAGACTGATTTTCTTTTCTGATTTTCCCCGCTACACCCTCGTTCTAGAATTGCATAGAAGGAATGATCCTGGATGTGGTTTGCGTCCAGCCTCGCCTGCACTCTGCTGAGATTTATCCCTAGTACTGCATGTATCAGTGGCATATTCTTTTCTTATTTCTGAGTATTATTACATTTATTATCCATTGCTTTCTCAATGGACCCTTGCACTATTTCCAGTCTGGGGCTATTATATATAAAGCTTCATAAATATTTTTTGTAATTTTTTCTGTAGAACATTTTTTTTTTTATTATTATTTCTATTGAGTAAATACCTGGGAATGGAATATTTAGGTTGTAGAGTAGATTGAAGTTTAGTTTTCTCAGAAAGTGCCAGACATTTCCCCATAGCTGTCCTATTTTTCACTATCATTAACAATATAGGAGAGTCCCAGTTGTTCCACACCCTTGTCAACTTTTGGCTTTGTCAGTCATTCGCATTTTAGCCATTTTGAAGAACGTACAGTGGGATCTTTTATCTTTTATTTGTATTACTCCGATAACTAAGAAAGGTGAGCATTTTCTTTCATGTCCTTATGGCCACTTGCCAAATTCTTATATGACGTATCCATTGCCCATTTTTACTGGATTATTTGTCTTCATTTTATTGATTTCAAGAGATTCTGTGTAGAGCCCATGTGTGTGTCAGTAATATACAAACTTTATGAAACTATTAACAAACTTTAAAAAAATGTAACATTATAAAACTTTACCATCTTAACCATTTTTAAGTGCATAATTCAGTAGCCTTAAGAGCACTTTTAATCCCCAGGGCATTTTTTTTTTTTTTTTTTTTTTTTTTTTGGCTCCTAATATTTTCTTTTAACAGCATCTTATTCTTTTCCAATAGATTTTGCAGTGTCTTCTTTTACCTATCCATTATGCAATTATCCCCTTCTTTTCCTTTTTGATTTAGAATCTGCAGTTCATGCTCTTCTCACTTACCTATGTATGATCTTTGGTTGGCCATTAATGACAAATCGTGGAGGCTGTGTGGGGAGCATGGGTTTGGCCATATGCTTCCCTTTAATGCAGGGAAATGGCTAGGCTCTTTCATTGGGACAACTCCAGATTTCAGTCTTTATAGGTCTCTGATCACTGGCTGCTCAGAGTTTCCAGTGATAGTGAGGCCTACAGCCCTTGCCTAGCACCTCTCATCCTGACTGAGTCTTGGTGGCCAGGCAGAGAAAGTGAGCTGAGGCATTCAGGGGAATGGGGGTGGGGACCTGACCCTGAGCTCAGTAGATATTCACCCAGTCCTCCTGGTTTCACTGGGGTACCTGGCATGTGGAGTTGTGCCACTATAGTTTCTTTAGACACTGAAGTCTTGCCTGCGGCAGGGTAGGTGGGAGGACCATTTCAGGCTGGGAGAAGATGGAAGCGACCTTCTAGCCAGTCTTCCTGTTTTCAGACCGACCTTCATCCTGGCCTTCAGAAGTGTGCAGTTCTCCCATCCTCATCCTCATCAGGATTTCCTGGCACATGTCGCCACACTCCTTGTGGCCCCTCTATACAGACACTTGGGTGTTCTTCTCACTCATCAGCCAAGTGACTTGCTGCCTTCCCTCCTGTTCTTCAGGGTCCTGATGTCAGACATTCGTGGTCTGCTGTTCTTGCCTCCCTGAGGATCTTTATCTTTGTGCACCTGCATACACCCTACTTAGAAGTGCTACAGGGGAAGCTTAGATGAAGGATGCCCGACATGTTTCCCATACAATGTGTGTCGATATCAGCTTGTACTTGTTCCCAAGCTCCTCCCAAGGGGCCCACAAGCATGGGGCCATCTTTATCTCCCTAGTGTCTGGCACATGGCTGGCACACAGGAAACATTGGTAAGTTGAATTAAATTCCTGTGCTGCTTTGAAAGACAGCCCATCCTACCCTAGTGATAATAGACCCTCATTTCTAGGTGAGTTAAGCCTAGAAATAGCTCCCTCATGTCTGGACCTCAGGAGACAGACTCTCCAACACTATGAAGCATGCCCTCTTCCTTGCGGCTCTCTCGGGGGCCCTGGCTTCTTCATCATCTCACCACCCCTGAGGGCAGGGACCCTTGGTCCACATTGAGCTTTGCTCCAATTTGCAGCATTCCTGCCTTGAATGTCTGTTCAGCACGGAGTTTGGGCCCTGTGCTTATTTTCATGTTTTCATCACAGTCTGCCAGTGGATTCTCAGAAGGCACATTGACCCCAACTCTCTTAAAAAACAAACAGCCTCTCCTAGTGCTTCAAAATAATTATCTCCAAAAGGGAAGGAAGCAGCCCATCCATTGTCAGTCCTAACTGACATCATGGCTGTTGTGCAGTATTTAGAAGATTAATAACATCTGCTTTTCAAATCACGGTTAGTCGCAGACCCCGGAGCTCACATCAAACATATGGGGGTATTTTGTATGCATGATGTGCAAGCAAACAACCAAGGCCACAGCCTAGAGAAAATGTACTAATGACAGTGGCTTCCTTCATGGAGGGCCTTAGATGAGATAGCCACGTAGTGACCCTTTAGACTACACCTCTATTATGGACTTCAGCGTACAGCAGTGGCATTGTTATTTTCACGTAGCTTAAAGGAAAACTGAAAATCCAAGAGCGATTAGAAACCTTAGCTAACTTCCGACAGAGAGTAAGTGATGAAGCCAGGACTCAAACTCAAGTAGATGTGATTCCAAACAGGACGCTTTCTACTCTGCAAACCTGTTTCCAATTTTGACCAACAGGACGCTCAGAAAAGCAGAATCTGCAGAACCTCTGCGGTGAGATGGGACCATTCATTTATTTGTCTTCTTCCACCCAGTTAAACCCATTTCAGAGAGCGGGGTTTGACCAAAGGTACATTTTCATCCTGGGAGCAGCACCCACATTTGTTTCTCCATATTGAATAAGGTGACTTGCATAATTGCGAATCAAGAGTGTACAAGAAAACCCAGCAGCCCC
Organism: Loris lydekkerianus; assembly: GCA_963574355.1. Lineage (NCBI taxonomy): Eukaryota > Metazoa > Chordata > Mammalia > Primates > Lorisidae > Loris > Loris lydekkerianus. The sequence goes on along the minus strand of CAUYPK010008803.1, from coordinate 52,495 downwards.
CAGCTCCTTCCTGATTGATACAGACTGATACTCAGAGATGAAAATGGAACTGAACGGCTGTCTGCATTTTAAACACTCTTGCCTGAGGTTTTTTTTTTTTTTTTTTTTTTCTTGTTCTTGTTCTTTTGGGGTTAGGGAAATTGGCACGCTGCCCTCGGCCTTTCAAACAGTTTCAATGAGTGGAAAAAAGTAAAGAAAGGGTCAAAAACAAGGAGCACGTGCACAATTTCTAAGTATTTCCAGGATGAAAATTGTTGTTCAGACAACTTGAAAGGAAATGAATAAAAAGACAGGAGTGGTAGTCTTAACTTATATCCCCCATCTGAGAGCACAGCTCAGGGGCCATGCTGGGGATAAGGAATTTCTTCCTGGGTCCCTGAGTGTAAGAGCACCCATGTCTGCTTTGCCTGGGTCTTTGGGAGGGATCTTCTGTGATAGCTCCAGCCCTAAGTTTCAGACAATTTTTCAATCTCTTTAAAAAACTTGGAGGAAGAGGGCTTAAAAAAAAAAAAGGAATACTTTTAAGAGCTTTTTTACCCAAACCACTCAGGCCATTAATCCCAGTTGAGCATGTATATATTTCCTGATAAGCAAGATGTGTACCAGTTTGCAGGGGGTGGAGTGGGAAGGAGCAAGGAATTAGGAGATGTTCCTGGCACCTCCTCTGTGCCAGGTGCTCCACCAAGGTCAGTCTATGGGCTGCTATGGATGGGCAGTGGATAAACGGCCCAGCCATGGACATGAAATCCAAAGGAAGAGACAACGGATCACATTCATTTCTTCCACAAATGTGTGTGGCGAACCTCACCTGCATCAGTCACGGAGGGATGCCTATTTTTGTTGAGTTTACCCTTTGGTGAAGGAGGCTGAGAAGAACAAGCAAAGATACAGATTAACCAAAGGATTGCAAGAGGAGCTGGGCATTCTGCAGGGGGCAAGCAAGGAAAGCAGAGCGAACAGCACATGAGACCTGTAGGGAGGTTAGGAAGGGCTCACTGAGGAGGTAGCATCCAATCTAGAGCTAAAGAACAAGAGCATAATTGTTTTCCCACAACAAATACGGAAGGTGATGGATGTGTTAATCAGTTCAATGTAAGCATTTCACATTGCATGTCAAATCAGTACACTGAACCCCATAAATGCATCAATGTACACAGTTGTGATTTAATTAAAAAAAAAAAAAGAAATAAAATAAAATAAAGAACAAGAGTAATCCAGCCATGCAGAAGGGGCCAGAGGCTTTCCAGATGAGAGAAGAGGCGAACCAAGGCTGGGTTTGGAGGGAGGGGGCTCAGGACTGAGCCACAGCAGGGGTGCAATATGCCACAGGGAGTTTGGGGTCTCATCCTGGAGGCTTGGTCAAAACATGGCAAGAAAGTCAGATTTCATTCTAAATGGCTGGTGAAATAATTGTGATGTCCTAAGAAGTGGAAGGTCATACACCAAGGGCCAGCGAATCCAATCCCGCTACCTGCTGTTGTAAATGAAATTTTATTGGCACACAGCCACAACAATTTGTTTAGGTATTGCCTGCCACGGGCTGGGCACTATAAAGGTAGAGTTGGGTAGTTGTGACACAGACTGTGTGGCCCCAAAGTGAAAAATATTTACCATCTGGCCCTTTCCAGAATAAGTGTGCCCATCCCTGCCCTGCACCATGCGATCTGTGTTGAACTTAATCTCTTTGAGTATCAAGGGTTAAAAGGGATACTGAATAAGCAGAATGGCACATGGAGCTCAACAATAGTCGCTGTTGCTAAAACTATGACTAACGGCCTTATCAAGCAAGTTTACTATCCTTCAATTATCCACTCACTATGGCTCAGAGAAGTTAAGACACTAGCCTAAGGATGCACAGCACTAAACTATAGGTACAGAATTCTAGCCTAGGTCTCTGGGACACGAGTTCTCTTTCTTGTGCCTTTGAGGTCACTGTGACTCCCAAAGTCAAGTCAGGTTGAAAGGTGGAATTGAATCGTAAGAATGGAAGGCAATTTCGGTGAGCAAGAGGGCATTCATTAAATGTTGTTTTTTCCCCCATTTGGTTTCAAGCTGTGTGAATTCTCACTGCCCTGTGTTTCACTTTGAGCTGGGTGTTCATAGAGCTCTGCACTTCGCATGAAATCTGGCCTGAGTTTTGCTTGTTTGGGGCTGAAACTGCTGAGCTGGGCCTAGTAGCTGGGCCCCATCAAAGGTTCTGGCCGCGGCTTCCAGACCTGGGTCTCAGGCCAGCCCGCCCACAGCTTCCTCTGGGCCAGGACACAGTCAGCTCATCTTGTTTCGAGTTTCAACTCATCTCCTTTCAAGTTTCACTCTCAGGCAGTTCACACACTGCCTTTTCCCCTCCCTCTGCGAGCCAGTCTTGGCTGTGAAATGCATGGGGAGGAGGTCCGGTCTGGATGGCTGTGTGTGGACCACGTCGGGGTCTATAGCTGCCAGGAGCCTGGGATCTGGCCGAATGATGAGCTGCATGAGCATTGCCCAACAAGCCTCGGTCCACCACTGAGCACACAGAGAGATAGACTACGACCTCCCAGTCCTTCTGAGCTCTAATAATCCACATGGTCTGAATCTAAGGCTGCATTGTTGGGATGAATAGATTTGGGGGTCCCAGGTTTTACTCTCCTCACCATTCTTAAGAGCTGAATCAGTCTTTAGAGGTTTTCAAGTTTTCCTTCCTCATTTACAAAGGAAGGAACAAAACTAAGGCTAAAGAATTGACTTAGGCTCCCAAGGAGGCAAAATGTGGACAAGAACTCACGTCCACTGGCCCCCAGCATGGTGCTCCCGAAACACACTCTGACGTGCGCACAAATGCCCCCGTGCCTCCTGTGATTTGAGCTTTTCTTGTAAACAAGAACATGAGAAAAGGGCTTCATTAATACTTATTATACCTTAGATAAATTGGCAGCAATTTTCTTTGCTGCAGTCTGGCAACTTTGCCAAACATCTGGTCAGGGCTGGGCAGGCCTGGCCCTCCCACCCCTCTGAGGAACAGTTGAGACCACTACAACCTGGAGACTCGGGGTCCCTGGGGACAGAAGCCACCTAATGCGCTATCTGCGAGGTTCGCTTCACTTCTACAACACCTGCTTTCTGGAGCTGAGCTGCCACTCAATCCCAGGCCAGTGGAGCATGGGGAATTGGAAGGGAGGTATGGGGGAAGACACCACAGTAGCTGGGGAGGAGATTGCACAGAAAGGAGGCATCCCAGCCCCTGTGGAGGGAGGCAGCCCAGTGAAAGGGACTTCTAGGGGCAAAGCGATGGCATTTAACATGTAGTGCCTTTGAGGGTAATTGTGAAGGGTGATGACTCTGTGGTTAAGACAAGCTGGGGGTGGCTGGGCGCAGCAGCTCAGACCTATAATACTAACACTTTGGGAGGCTGAGGTGAGAGATCCCTTGAGTTCAGGAATTTGAGACCAGCCAGAACAAGAGCAAGACCTGTCTCTACTGAAAACAGGAAAATTTGCTGGGCATTGTGATGGATGCCTATAGTCCCAGCTACTCAGGAGGCTGAGGCAGAAGGATCACTTGAACCCAGGAGTTTGAGGTTGCTGTCATCTAGGCTGATGCCACAGCACAGTTCTGAAGCCTGGGCAACAGAGTGAGATTCTGTCTCAAAAACAACTAACTAACTAAATAAATAAAGAAGCTAGGAGGCTCAGACAGTTCGCCATCCTTTGGGTCAGCTGGCCTGGCTGGTGTCTGAACACCTTGTGTTGGCTTTTAATCTCCATGTCCTCTTCTGGTTTGGGGCACCCTTAGGGGCAATGAAGTTGTGCTCTGATGCAAACAGATTCTGCCAGGATGTAGACTCTGATGCAAACTCCTTACTGATATCAAGTGAATTACTCTATTCAATGTAAGAGAGTAAGGGACAAATGTGCCAAGCCCCTACTCTGTTCCCTGCCTGGGCCTGGATCCTGGGTCTCTTTCTCATTGCTTACCATTATGTAATTAGGCAGGATGAGAAGGAAGGCAGATGCACACAAAACGTTTTGATATTTATAAAGGAATGAGGGTAGAAGAGGGTGAGAAGAAAGGGAAAAAGGAAAAGGAGGGGAAGGGAGGAAGGAAGGGAAAGGATGGGAGGGAGACACGTGTGAACATGGGGAGCAGAGAAGGAACATGGAACACAGCCTGGGAGACGTGGCTGGTGACTGAAGAAGGCCGGTTGGTGGAGGGGATGTCTGAGCTGCGTGAGTCTCAGCCTGAGTTTAGACGTCAGCCAGTAAAAGGGAGAGGTCAGCTGGACTAAATTCAGTGAGTGAACTTAGAGAAATGGGAAACTGCATATAAAACACTTAGCATGGTGCTGAATGAATGTTTGCTACAAGTGTCACCAAATTATCATCAAGAGAGGCCCTTGGTTTTAAGAGAGGCACTTTGGTTTAAACGTCTTTATTCTTTAAACTTAATTAACTATTATGTATTGGGATTCTCTCTCATGGAAAGCACCGTACCAGGAGTTAGGGGATTGAGAAGACCATAAAAAAAGACCAACTATGGAAATCACCTGTAGGTGTTTACTCACCTGATATCTTGCCACATCTTTAGTTCTGACAAACCCCAGTTTTTTCTGAGACAGCCAACTACCCAGTCTCAGGAGATGAATCTCAAATGGTAACAGGCCAATTGTGTCCTTCCATTCTGCCAGACACTCACTTTCTCAGCTGCCTTTGCAGCTTGTGGCCATGTGAACCAGTCTGGCCAATAGGATTTCTGGGCAAACATTTATGACCACATCATAGTGCCATAGATAGAGCTCCCCAAGAGACACAAAGTTCCTCCTCATTCCCAAGGACTAATCAGCCACCTTGTATTTTAAAAGCTAACATTAGCAACAATCACCACCAAATTCTAGACCTGAAATCAAAAGACACTCTGAGAGGCACAGTTCCAAAACTCATGGAAAATCACTTAACTTTACTGAGCCTCCATTTAACTTTTGGTAAAATTGGAACAACAATACTGCATCTTCAAAGGTTGATTTTGTGGGATGGATGGGTCACTGCATGTGGAAATACATGTACAAACTCTAAAAGTATTTTCCAAAAATGTCATTCTTAATAACAATATGTTGCTGCTATTCCCTTGACTATTCAATGTAATTGTTATTACAATTGTTTTTTATAGTTTTATCAGTTAATTATATTTTCCTTATGCTTATGTACATTAAATTATGAAATGCCACCAAACCCCAAAGTTTTCAAATAGCTTCAAAAAATATTATGAGTCTTCATTATAATACTTACGAAGTAAAGGTGGCTGTGCATAATAATCCTTTTTATAGATTGTTATCAGCTTTATTATTTTTGTATTAAGCTATTAAATATTTATATGATGTTAATTTATCTTGTAATATCTTTAGTAGAAATAAACTGAATGAAGTAACCATATGTTTAAGGACTAAAATGATTCTTATTAAATTTTTGAAAATTATATCCCTCTGCTTCAAGGATTTTATATGTATGTATTATATGTTAATAAGATAAACCTGGCTACTAGTGGGCTTTAGATGAAATTTGACCAAAGGTGTTGCCACAAATTTGCAAGTTGTCCCAGTAAATGTGTTGGTTGTGAGGATCTCACAGCTTTTCCAAAGTCATTTACATGTGACTAACACCCCAATTTTCCATATTTTACTCAAAGTTCAAAGAGTGACTCATCTGTCTATTTTAGACCAAGCTGCTTTGCAACCTAAGGTTTGCAGAGAATACTTTTTTGTGTATGTGATAACATGTGTAGAGGAAACCACAATATCCGAAAGGCATGGCTGGGAATTATCACATAAGTTGGGAAGATGGGGGTCACCACATGAGATCTATGGTCTCCTTGTAGGGGTCCCTCTCAGAGTGTTTATTCACCATTAGAAAGAAAAGGGAGTAGGGAAATACAGAAGCACAAGGGCGGTGGGCCCCATTGGACCCTTGCTTGGCTCCCAGCAAAGAAAAGATCCTGCAGCAATCCGTCATCTTATGACACAGAGACCTGCTCAGATATTTGATGACCCCACAGATGACTATGAAAGCTTTAGTAGCATAATTAAAAATATACAGAGCAAGGATGAGGAAGGGTGAGTCTGGGGGTGTGGATAGTTTACAAAGCCTAGAACAAATGAAAACAATTTAGAAAAGTTCACAAATGATTTAAGCTAAAGTATTATGTCTTCCTTTGTAATAGCTAGACATTCAGGGGCCAGACAGGAGGAAAACATCCCATCATGACATTTTCCTTTTTGTTTTATTTCTTTTTAGGCGTTTGAGGGGTGGGAGAGAAATGACTGACTTCATTCATTTCATTCCCAGACATATTTTTTTGGTATTATGATTAAAGGATAGTCCACCAACAAACCTGACAAGTTAAGGGAAGAAGAAATGCTTATTGTACCAGGTACTGTGTGAGTCAATAAGCATAATCTTTAAAAAACAAATCTCTAATATTTTCCATATTCATTCTTTATCTTGTGTTATTACACCTTTATAAGGTACTTCAAATTATTTATGGAAAGAGTCAGGGCAAAATTTTTTAAAGAATAAATAATAAATAAATGTAAGGTATTAAGAGATGCTTTTAAGAAACTCTTAAAGACAGCTTCTTTCCTTTTTCTAGAAAAAGAAAGTGATGCTCAAAGAAGAGAACTGAGCTATTGGCAGCTCGGGGTGGAATTGGGTTTCGGGCTGATGTCGGCTTACAAGGCCATCCATTCAGTCAGCAGTGCACTGCATGCTTTGCAGGATAGTTTCCCTCTCCCCAAGATCCATGGCAACTTTGCCCTTCACTGCCATGTGGCCCTTCCTTAATAGAGCACCCATCATAGGTAAAAAATAAATAAATAAACTACAACTCAGAAGTAGATTAAACACTGACTGCTCAAGAAGAACAATCCCTACATAAAAAGATTTTCCTAGACACTGTGTAATGGTGCCTTTTTCCACTTGTATTATACATTCAACAAATATTTATTGAGTGGCTAGTATCTGAAAAATTGGCAGATCTTAGAGTTAATTAAAACTACCAGTTAAAAATTTTGAGAGTTGCTTGATCGATTTTTAGTGGCTCAGACATTTGATTTCATACATGGCAGGGGGCATTGCCCAAACAAATCAGTCCTATCCACTTTCCTAATTCTCATTGCCATGGTCTGGCCATTACCTTAAACCTAGTCATTATTCTGTATCCTTAGTTAGCCTTAAAAATTTATGTATAACCATTAGCAATTAATAGAAAATGTTTCCTTCTTTCTGGTACAGGGTACTGTTACCTAAAGAGGAAAAGTTAGGCATACTTACCTAAAAGAATCTACTTTTAGACCTGGTCCTCCTTTAATTAAAGTATTATCTCTTTTTGAGACTCTGGACTGTCATCCTTAAAAGGGGATGACGATGATGATGACAATGATGATGACACCTCTATCAAATGTTTTGAGGACTTGCTAAGATACTAGAGTTCAAATTCTTAACACAATGCCGGGTTCTCTATAAATTAGGCAGAAGCAAATCCAGATTTATTGCATTGATTAAATGAACTGACAAATGTAAAAAAAATGCAGTGCATATTGAAAATTGCTGTATATATTTACTTTTTATCATAGCTATTTCTTCTTGTCTATGCAGGAAAGTTAGTTATCTATCTCCCATCTCATTGTAGAAATAATTTAATGTGATCTATTTAATATTGTTATCGTGTTTTATGATTCATTTTCTAGTCAACCTTATTCAGACACATTATTTTCTGGAAATAATAATTATAGTGATTTCAATATAAAATACAGTATACATGTATTGTTGGTTTCCTTCTAAGAAGCTGTCATCTGCTTGTAGGTTTAATTGCTGCCACTGACGGAAATTTACAAGCCTGCAAAACTGTAAGGTGAAATCTCTATGCATTCATAGCCTCATACTTCAAAGGATTTAGAATGCAAGAAAGTCTACATTTAAACAACAAATCATTGGGAGTTAATATACTACCTTTGCACCAAAACTTCCATCATGTCCCTTGATGTAAAAACTCTCTGTTCAAGGTAGACTTTTCATATTAAATTCTGTTCAAACTGGATCTATGGGGCAAGGATTCTGTGCCCAATGTTATGAGGTTTCTAAGAAAATGTTGAATTGTAGTACTGAAAGGGATCTTATGTATTATCGGGTCTCGTTTCATCATCAAAGTAAGACGTGCCTTTTATCACATTCTTTAAAGGGACCATCCAGACTCTGCTTGACTGCTCATAGTGACAAGGAACTCATTCCTTCATGAGGCTAGCCAGTCCATTGTGGGGCAACTGTCACTGTTGGAGAATGTTCAACTGAGAGACTGTGACTTTGTAGTCAGAAGATCTGGGTGGTATTTGGTCTTAGTACTTAACTGGCCATGGAAAGTTGGGCAAGTCATTTTCCCACATTGGGTCTCAGCTCCCTCAGTTGGGATACAGAGAGAGAAAATATGAAGGAGGATGCTACATATAAAGTGCCCGCACAACTTAGCAGGGACTGGAGGAAACATCGCATACCCTCTCCTGACTCACCTTCCTTTGAGTTGATGTCTTTCTAGTTGCCAGCATTTATATTGGAAGCATTCTCAGAAAAATAATACTAATCATATTTAAAAAAAAAAAAGAAAGAAAAAAAAACACAATTGAGTTCTGCCTACTTCTCTGGCCAAGACCAGGTAGGTAATGAGAATGTACTGCCCCATCCAGACAGGCTTGTTTTTTCCATATTGTCCCAGGCCCCAACCAGTCACTTTGCTCTTTCTTTCTTACCTTACCTGACTTCTGTGGGTATTGAGGTCTGTGACCTTAATTTTGATGTGTAAGACAGATTTAAGTCCTTCTGGATCACTTCTCCAGACTTCACATTAGACCTGCCACCCCCAGCCAGCCGCACAGTAGCCTGACTTTACAAAAGCATTGTGGATGGCCACTGGGGATAGTAAGAGCCACACGGAGTGTGCACGCTCTGAGAGCTGCTCAGGACCCTGGCCCATCCTCTGCTTTAGGAGCAGCCCCTCCAATACCCAAGTGGAATCAGCCCAACATACTCTCTGGGCTTGCCAGACCCTTGCTGTAGAAGCTGGCTGACTAAGTGTTATCAATTCATACTGAAATTTACACTTGCCTCCTCACTCCTGTCCATCAAACACCGTGGGACATTCCACCCTCTGTTCTCAAGCAAGAAGATGGTGCTGCTGAGTGTCACTTGTGAGCCCAGGGGGGTTTCAGACTCTTGTTTTGTGCAGTGTGAGAGACATCTGCCCATTTCAGTACTTTATGAGAGAGTCAGTCCATGGGTCAATCACAGCTGGAGTCTGCAGGGAAAGGCCAGTCCAGAGTCCAGGGGTCTTGCTAATTCTCCTCCCACTGGGAGCCCTTGGATATTCTCAAGGAAAAATGGTGCATGGTTTTGTTGGCTGTTCACCCTCAGTTGTCACACACACAATCACTTGGAGTGAAATGCTGAAGGGTGGTAGACCAAACTTGAGGTGGAAGGTGCGCTTATGATTCTTGGTGGGAGCCCTGGCTTCATACCTGTGGAAAGGGTGACATCTGAGCCTCCAGGGGATTCTAGGCTGTTGTGTGGAAGCCTTTGGTCCATGCTTTCAGTTTTCCATCCTCCCTTCTTTTATTCAACACTGATTGAGGGCCTAGTAAGCCTCAGCTTCTTTTGGAGTCTTAAAGTTACATTAATGAACAGACTAGAGAAAGGTCTCTGTCCTTGGAGAATTTACATTTCAGTGAAGAGAGAGGTAATAAACAGCACCTCTTTCTTTTCACCCCAAATAAAATGATGTGTTATGGAGTTCAAATATGGCAAGGGCTAAAAACATAGTGTTGAACAAGGAAGATTATGGCACATTGGGTGGTGTCGGGGAGTTATCCAAGAAACACTTAAAGAAACAATCAATTGGTGATGGTTTAGGAGGTGTCCAAGCTGCAGCCCTCAGGCTGAATGTGGATAATTTGAGGACTCTTTTGCCTATCTGTGGTGTCAGATATTGTCGAAAGTATGCATGTACCTTTTCTTTTGCTCATTAGCTTTTGTTGGTGTTTGAGTATTTACTGTGTGGCCCAAGATAATTCTTATACTTGCAATGTACAGCAGAAAAGAAAAAAGGTTGGACATGCCTGATTTAGGGTGTAAGCCATAATAGCACAGTCTTGGCACTAGCACTTGTTGGTCTTACGACCATGAATGAAATGATTGTTTCTTCAACTGCAAAAGGACGATAATAGCAGTGCCTTCCTTACTGGGTTGCAGGGGGGATGAATTGAGAAAGATGCCAGGTTTATACTTAGGGCTCAGTAAATGTCTTAATTCATTATTTTTAACATCACCATGTTGCAGTTGAAGAGATTAAGATCCAGAGAAGAAGTGCGACTTCCCCAGGAGAGGCAGCTACAATTACAGATGAGGCTACATCCCATATAACCATATACTACAATGGTTACATCTGCAAACATCCTATTCTCTGAACACTGTTTGTAGGAGAAGGCCCCCTCTGCCTGACCAGACACCTTAGTGGCATGTCTAGGAGTCACTTGTCTCAGGTACATAGTAGAACCTAGATGAATGACATTTGATCAGTCGGTTGGGTCAGCCATGGCCCTAGCACGTGGCATAATAATCTTTCCTCCCATGACTGGCTTTGCTGAGGAGGGAGGACAGCTGCCAGCTGATTAGCATTCACATGCCTTTATATATAATTGATGACACATTAAGTCATCCACCTGAGTTCTCTTCCCCAGACCACATGGTCCCAGAGCACTGAGCTCCCAGAGGGCTCCCTTTTCAAACCTTTTATCTTGTCTGTCACTTCTATCCTCTTCTCCTTTCTCATCGCCCTAGAAGGTCATGTACCAGGCAAAAGGCAATGGGCTGCTTTAGGAGAGAAGAGAAGAAAGACAGAAAAAGAGAGAGAATGGCTCCTTTCAGGGGTCTCCCTACATCTGTGGATGAGACTACTGGAGAGAGTGAATCTGAAGACATGGCTGCACAGTCAGCCCTTTGGTTATGATTAGAGCTGCCTTCATATCCCTTTGGTGTTAGCATTGCCTGGATGCTACTACCTCTATAGACATGAGGAAAGATGGCCAGTTCACTCCTTCCCCTGCTTTATTCATCCATCCACCCAACTCACTGAGTACCTCCTATGCTCTGGGCTCTGCCACTACTCCCAGGAGTCAGAGGAGAATAGAACAGGCAGGATAGAGGCAAGCACAGGATACCAGAACACAGAAACGGACCAAATGCTTTGACCATGAGGAAGATTGTACAGAGGAGGCAATACATGAGCTGACACTGAATGGATGAGAAAGAGCCTTACAGGAAACAAGGACGACAGGAGCAGCCACGTGGGCAAAGACACCAAGGTGAGCAGCAGTGAGGCTCAGATGTGAGGGCTGAACCAGACTGTGTGAAGAAAGACAGGGATGAGGACCCACAGAATGAAGGGCTTTGCAGGGAATGGTAAGCTTGAGTTCTATTCTAAAGCCAACAGGGAACCACTGAAGGTTTTTAAGGAGGAAAGGGAGAAAGTAGGTTTCATATTTTGCATCAATGCTCTTGGCTATCATGTGCTTACTGGAACAGAAAGGAGCAAGGGCAAGGAAGGGAAATCTGATGGAATACTTATACAAACCCCACGGAAAAACACAATGGAGACCTGAATGAAAGCAAGAGCAGTTTGGACGGAGCAGGAAGGTTTGAGGATGGGGACATTTATGATGATCTCTGTAGCAAGTGACTACGTGCATCAGCCAGCTTAGTCTATGCTAGAGTGACAAACAACCTCCAAATTTCTGTGGTTCCGAGAAATACAGGTTTATTTGTAACTCATGTAATATCAACCACAGGAATCATAGGAATTTGGTGTCTTTTCAGTGGGCCCTCTTTATCTGCACATGCTGGTCTTATAGAAGCTGGAAAAGGAAGAGAGCAGGACCATAGGAGGGTTGTAACACATTTTGTTCACAAGCAGCACCCACCACCTCTACGTGCAAATGGCCAAGTCACATGGCTAAGGTTGACATTACTGTGATGGGAAGGATTATACTTGTGCAAGGACCACTCTCTTAACAGGGAAAGAAAAGGTCTCCACAATAATATGGTCTACCACTGTCTGCCTCCTTGGTCACAAATATTTCACTTCCACCTTTACTCACATAAATGATAGTCACTCCTTTCTAAAGGGGACATTTGCAAAGTATCATCCAAACCCTGTGTTAAAGTCAAAATCCAGGATCTTAAATTTGCCAATCTGTCAAATCTGGAGCACTTTTTCATCTCTGGTCTCATGAAATAAAAATGTGAGTGAGTTGTGATCTCCCTGCCACTCCCCCATACAAAGGTGTTGAGGGAGGTGATACAATTGCCACCCAACTCCTATCTGAGAAGATGAGAGTGAACAGCACTGGGCACCCACTGGTCCTAGCAATTCTGAAATGCCCTGGACAGATGTAATGATATTTCCCTCTCTGGAGGTGGGATTGCCCTTGACCAGGTCAGAGTTGTTTTTCATGGGCACCGCCCCCAGCCCTTGGTCCTTCAAGGCTCATGGAGGCCAAGGCATGGGTTCAAAGGTGGAGTAAAGGGTTGAATGGAGAGTTCAATTTTTGTTGTAATTCAGTGCAGAATACTCTCAACTACTTTGGAGCATTTATGTGAGTGTGGTGTGGGGTATGTGTGTGTGTATGTGTGTGTGTACACATGTCTGAGAAGCCCTTCCTTCCTATGTTACCTTGACATTTTGATTTTTTTTTTTTTTTTTTTTTTATGATTCTAAAACTTCTTTTGGGCATTGCCAGGGCTTTCAATTTCCCGATAGCACTAAAAGTGGGTACTGAGGTACACTGTAGGTGCTGGGAAGTGATCTAAGTTCAAGAGCCACTCTTGCAATAACTCTGGGCCAGATTTTCACCCTCTGGAGGTTTTCTTCCATGCAGTTAAGCCAACAGTCACAGCTCTCCTCTGTTGGGTGACATTTCCCACAACTAGATTTCTATACCAAAAAGGGTAGATGTTCTGACAATTTCCATCACCCCTCTGGGTGTATGCAAATAGCAGTAATCAAACAATATTTCAGTGACCTTTTGAGGGGCTAGGAGGGAAGTTCAGTCACAACTTCAAACAACAAAAGCCTATTCCACCTGTTTCTAAAAAGTAAAAGTGTGTATTTCAGGGCCACATAGACATACTTCCTCGTTAAAGTTTTAACTTGTTCATTTCATTTTCTTTTACCAAAAAGAGAACATTTTGTGATGTCATAGACACATGGTGGTAATTCACAAACATTCCACTTGCTCAACCACATATCAAGGCTCTCTTTCATTTAAGTAGGGCCAAAGGGTGACTTCCGGACATACAACTTTGGGCAGAAATGATATTTGACACATTCAAAAAGAATCTAAAGATTCTCTCTGCAATCCTCCAGCATGTCTTTCTTCCCCAAGGCAGATGAGCACATGCTATGCTCAGATAAAGCAGCTTCAAAAGGGTGGAGGCTCTGGAAGCCGAGGTCCCTGGCTGAAACTCCATACTCAGCTGCATGGGACATACAGCTTGAGTAAGACATCAACTGTCTATATGTTAAGCTGCCAAGCTCTGGAAGTGTTTGTTACTGAAGCCTAGCCTAGACTTTTCTGACTAATATGCTGAGCCCCAAGATCTTTTCTTTCTCCTCTCTAAAGGAGAATCTGATCATCAATCTTTCAGATCAGCACATTATAGATCACCTTGAAATCCCCCAGAAGCATTAGGAGAAAGGAATGCTCTGGGAAAGGAATCTATTGGTCACAGTTATAGCACTTAGGAGAAGGACCAGAATAGGATCAGGGCTCAGGCTCCTGTCCTGGCACTGTAATTAAAATAAGGACTTTTTTGGTATCTAATAGATCTAGTCACTCAACATTCAAAATCATGCAAATGGTTTCAACATCAACTACAGTGTGCCAATTAAAATTAAACTATTTGTGCTACATGCATATTTATACAATCATCCCCTCTGACTGGATGTAGTCATGTGTATAGACATCTAAGTAAGTCATGTATTGTCTGAGCAGAACCCATGCAGGTGGGGGACAAGCTGGTGGCAGAAGCTGGGAGAGTGTCTCCATTAGGCAGGCAGTTAATTTAAAGTTAAAAAAACGGATTTTCAACAGCCGATATATGGCAGACTTAATAACCTGACGTTTTCTCTCTCTTTGTCTCTCTTCCTAGCTAGTCCGTTCAACTTTGACTGGACCTGTTGCGGGATGATATGATTACCATTGTGCACACCCTCTGGCATTATTTAAAAAAGGCAAATCCCTAATCCCTACTTAATTTTATGAACTGTCAAAATGATTCTAAATATCTGCTCTGTTTGCATTTTCACCTCGGGACAGAAGTCCAGAGGTACAGATTGGGTGTACAACAGTGGACTTGAGGCAATTTTCATCTCTTTATGCCTGCAGCGTGAAAGACTGAATTTGTAATAATCACCAGATTATCTCTAAAGATCGCTCTGTTGTACCTGCAAAATGGTTCTGCAGAAAAATGCAAAAGATACGAGGGAAGTAATTGATGAGAGGCAGGAGATGATTGCTTTCCCTAATCCCTGATGGAAAACACACACACACACACACACATACACACGCACACACACCAAGACAAATGTCAGTAACTTCTGTTAAATGCTGTTTGGAATTTGCAGCAGCAGAAACCTGCTTGTGAGTCAAAGATGGCCTCCTGTCCCCCTGCAGGCAGTCCATGATGCTGGGCCCCAGGATTGGGGGTCATTCTCAAAATAGATTCAAAAGGAGAGGCAAGACCCCAGCCCAGCTGAAGTTCAGAGAGGGCGGCCCTTTGGGACGCATGGAGTCAGGCGGTGCAGACCATGTCCTTGGTGCAGCACCCTGGCCATGCTCTGCTTGTTTCTCTTTGCTTTTCTCTCTCCCTGCTGGAAACAGGCAGCCTGGGGACATGGGAGGAAGGTCAGGGTTGGATCCCAGTGGGACTGGAGATGACTGTGGGACTTAGGGCAAATGTCACTTTGTCCCTGTTCTGGCCTCTATGTCTGTACCTGAAAAATGAGGGTTAAAAAAAAAAAAGAAAAGAAAAGAAAAATGAGGGTGGAAGGCTGGTTCTAGGAACAAATCCTACCAACTATCACATACACAAAACAGAAGAACTGAGCCCTTTCTCTCTGCTGGGAACTAAATTCAGAGCTTTACATCTCTACTTCTTTTCTTTTTCCTTCCTTCTTTCTTTTTTTTAGATAAAATCTCAATCTGTCACCTGGGGTTGAGTGGCTTAGCTTACATCAACTTCATAGCTTACAACATCAGAGCTTACAACAACTTCAAACTTTTGAGCTCAAGCAATCCTTAGGCCTCAGCCTCCTGTGTAGCAGACTATAAATGCCTGTCACAATGTCTGGCTAGTTTTTCTGATTTTAGTAAAGACGGGGTCTTGCTCTTGTTCAGGCTGATCTCAAACTCTTTGAGCTCAAGGGATGCACCCGGGTCTCAGCCTCCCAGAGTGCTAGGACACAGGTGCGAACTATAGCACCCAGCCATTCCCATTTCTCCTAATCCCCCTTATCCCATGAGGTTTGTGATAGGAAACTGTGGATTTAGAACTGCCCTTGTTTCTTCATGACCAGTCTCCAAACTTAGGGAAAGGAGATAAGGTAAAACTATAGGCAAGAAAAAGTTGTATACCTGGGAAGATCCCATCTTCCCTACCCCAAAAGAAAAATAAAACCTGTGGCTTTCAAGGTGCCTACCCAATTACACAGGCAAAAGAACATTACAAAACTATTCCTCACCTCAAAGTTCTAGGGATGGAAGTTGTAAGTAATTTTCTGGAAAATTGAGGGTTAATTAGAAATCTGGCTTCCCCTTTTAGTTCACTGGTGAAAGGGACCAGAATGTAAACTTAAGGCTCCCTTTGATCTTGAGGACATTGGTAACGGTGTTTGAAAACCAATTATTCTTTTTTAAGATTGATAGAGAAGGGAAAGTTAGAGTATAATAGACTCAGACTTCAGTTTATGTACTTGTAAAATGTTACAAAAAATTCTAGACCAAGCCTGTCTTTTTGTACTAAATTTGTGAAAGGAAAAAAAAAAAATCTCTATTTCTAGTTTTGTGCAACTAAATAAGCAAACTTAATCCCACTTCTCATGTCTCCTTGGAGTTGTGGGCAGAAGATGGGGGTTACTGAAGTTACAAATCAGAGGTCTCCTGAAGGAACTGGTCAGTCTGTGATTGAGAGGCTGTACAACTTGTCACCTTTTAGTCGACTTGTTTTAAATCTGTGACATCATTGGTTGCTCATCAGATAATCTTAAGTCGTGACTTTGAGATAGTGAAATCCTTTACCATAAGATAAAATTGACCCCAAATCAACAGACATTGGGAGTTTTCTGAAAAAAAAAAAAAAATGGTAAATAAATTTTCGCATGCCTTTTTAAAAAATATTCTGCAATTCCTTAATTACTAGGCTAAACCTCTTGTCTGGTGTACTTTCATAGAAAGGAAAGACATGTATCACTTCCAAAGCAAAAGCCTAGCTACCACTTTAAATGCTAGATAATACCTAATGGTGTTTGCTTCCAGTTGCTTCAAAACATTATAATGTGCTTTTAATACATTGTACATCACACCAACAGTGTGGCTTAATATTGTTTTATTGACTAATAAAAGATCTTAAATAACATTAATAATATTTAATATTTAATTACATTAATAATATTTAACATGCCACACATATTAAAGTAATAAACGAAGAGGATACTTCCATAAAACAGGTATTGTGTAGGTGCTTTGCATAATCATACTCCATTCTTCACTGCAATTCCAAAAGGTTGGATTTAGTCATAATATGATAAATTAAGAAAATAGAACTCGGAGAGAGAAAGCAGTTGCCTGAACCAGTCACACACCTACTAAATGACGGGGACAGAGCACAAATTCAAATCCTCAGGTGACAATTAAAAACAATTTTACAGTACATACTGTTAGCCAGTTTAAAAACGATGTGTCATTTACAAATTACACAACCCTCTCTTTACTAGTGCCATCGCTGGCAGACAACTCCAATTGTTTTCCTTCATGTCTGAATGCTTATTTACCAGAATGAAGACCCACATCTTCTATGAAACCCAGGAAGGCAAAATTAAAAATAAGACAATCTGAAAGGTCATTAGAGAAAGCAAAAATACCTTTCTTTTCAGAGAAGGTATTTTGTACATCTTCACATGGGAAATGCGTGTGCAAATTTTGCACAGCGGGGGACCCGGGTGAACATAGGGGCCCATTAATCATGAAATATTGATTGTGGATTGAAACTATGAAACAGGTTCCATGACACATGGGTTTGTTTTTTGGTCCGAAGTGTTAAGTAAAATAACACAGGAGCCATGTTAACATTCATCCCCGGCTCTCCTTTTGTTAACAGGGTAGTGCTCACCCAATTCACATATCCTCAGATTTATGAATTATTAATCAAAAGAGCTAAAAAGTCAATCCAATCTGGGTAGATACAGTAGTTCTTGTGGCTTCCTAACTTTTAAATAATGAATGGTTTCATCACTTCCCCAGTGGATGGCAAGCAAGGAGAATGTCTGGAATCAAAATCCCAATGGTAACAAAAGCAACATACTCAAAAAAAAGTAGTAATTTTTAATAATAGCAACTCCAGCCTATTGTATCCTCACCACCACTCCCCAGAGAGATCATTTTAGAATGGGAAGGAGAGGTGTCTTGGAAAAAGGGCTTTATGGGATCAAATATTGCCAGAAAAGTGGTATAACATAAGGGAGATGAGAATCAATCCACACAAATACAATATATTGTGAAACATGCATGCCTTTTTGTGTTCCCAGTTCTTCACAAGAAAAACACATCTTTAATTAGTTCTTATGTTACAGGAATTCTCTGATGAATGTCTCATGATTAGAAACTTGGAGAAAATAACAGGATAAAAGAGCAGAAATAAATGGTGTGCTTCGATTGGCCAGGTCATTTCCAACACCTGGACTCAGTGCAGAAAGCGAGGTGTTTCATGGGTGATAAAAGAAAGAACAGGCCGACTTAGAAATACAGTAATCGGCTGTATCAGGATAGGGATGTAAGAGAGAAATGTAGATTGTAGTTAGAATTCGAGAGAAGAAACAGTATTGCCAAGTACTGATATATGACAAAGGATCGATTGGTGAAGGTGCTCCGGGACCAAATCAAAATAAACCGTTCAGGACTCTCTACCGGGTTTCAGAAAAGTCTGCAGAGCTACCTTTGCCTCTAGGCATGAGCACACAGGAAGATTAGAACCAGGGTTGGCTGAGACTTGGATCATTCGCTGAATGCTTGGTGTTCAATTCATTCTGTCCACTCTAATGCACGCTAAACATACTCATTCACTCGGAAAATTTCAATTCATTCTGACATTCCCATTCACATTGAAACTTCCAAGTACCTCCAAAAGTTGTAAGTCTCCAGTGTTAGAAATCATTGGCTGAATTTGGATTCTATTATGTGTATTTGACTAAGTAACTGGGCTCTCCTCGGGGAAGACGTCTGCATGAGGAGCGATGGAAAACAGAAAGAAGAGTGCGCCTTTTCTGTGAACTGGGCTTGTGCCCCAAATCCTGCTGACAAGCCCTTTCCTAAAATGTGCTCAAACGTTTGTAGATTAATAACACGTTCAAAGGCCTGTTGCTTTTTCCTTTCCCCTCAACTAGAGTTGCCATATAAAATACAAGTCACTCAGTTACATTTGAATTTCAGATAAGCAACATATTTTTCGAGTACAAGTGTGACCCAAATATTGTAGGAGACATACCAAGAAAAGAATATTCATTGGTTTTCTGAAATTTTAATTTGACTGGGCATCTTGTATTTTTATTTGCAATCTTATCCAGAATCCAAACTCAAATCCGAAGATATCACATTCCTCTAAAGATGTTTCATACGGTCAAAATCTTCATGAAAGTGCCACGTATATAAATAACTGAGGTTTAAGATTTATCTCCCATTGCGTCTTCATTCCTTCAGGTACTTCTGAGTCTGTGCTACGCAGGATGGTTGACAACTGAATTAGAATGAGGCCTTTTCCTGAAATAGCTTCTAGTCTTCCAGGAGAGAAAGGTTCATGTACACCCATTGGTCAAAATAAAATGCTTTAATAGAAACTCCATCCATCCATCTATCCCATTTGCCATCCGTTCATCCACCCTCCATCTACAATTTAACTCAAGGAATAACAGCTCATTGGTTCTGCTCAAGGAGAAACCTCACATCACCATCTGGGTGTATCTTTAAAACAGATATCCCATTTTTTGGATGGTAAAACTGAGTCTTACAGAAGTCGGTGCTGCATAGAATCTGGTCAGCAGCAGGCCTATCCTCAGCCTCAGTGTGCACCCCATTTTGATGTGTGCCCAGAGACAGAGCATGCACAGCCCCTAGTCCCCCTGAGTTCTGTCCCTCTTTTTCTCACAGAACTTCTGCTCCCTCATGTGCCAACGCTCACACATTTCTCTCTATTGATATCTGTGGCGGGAGCCCTGTGACTCCTGTCACCTGTGCGGTGGTGGGGCTGCCTCCTTCCCTTCCCCCGCCTTCCTCACTCTGGGCCTCTGACCGCAGGGGCTGAAAGTCTGGCCTCTGAGCACTACTTTCTCAGCGGGGCACTTCCTCCCTGCACGCTGCTTTGGCAAGTTGTTTATCTCTCACAAGGATAGTAACAAAGATCTTATCTGGGAAACTCTATCTGTCTGGGCACAGATGTCTGCCTCCCTGGCAGCCCCTTCACCGCCCTGCTGCGTCTCCACTTCCAGAAGTCTCCTTCGTCCTCCCCCCTAGTCCTCTCCTTCCATTTTGCAGATGATTAGTTGAAACACAGCAGGGCAGAGCCAACGACTGAACTGCTTCACCCCAGAGCTTGGGGCTGCCAGGAGCCACGGCCCTTCTTGGTCCTGCAGCAATGATTAATATTCAGATACTGTTTACCGCTGGGCGGGGAATTAGGAGGGGACAGAAGGGGAGGGGTCTGGGACCCCAGATGGTAATCAGGACAGCAGCTTATTGAAGGATAGGAATGAAGAGAGATGGGGCTCATCACATGATTGAGCAGGTGGCCTTGGGGCAGAACCTTGGATCTCAGATCAGCAGAACCCCCTGAGTCCAGAACCCCTCAGTGGCCACAGGTGACTGCTGAGCGCCTGAGAGATGTGGCGAGTGGGATTGAGGAATGAATGGAATTTTTAACTTTATTTATTTTAACTAATTGAAATTTAGAGTAAAGTAACCATGTGTGACTAGTAGCTAGCAAATAGAATACACAGTTTTAGAACATGCTGCTGACACCCAAGTCCAAACTGCACCCCTTGGGGCTGACAGACCAGCATCTTCTGAAGCCTGCCAATGATAAGAGCAGTCAGTGCCTGGTTTGCTCTTAATTCATTAGTTCAGTTCCCCTGTCTTCAAAGTGTGATTAATAATCCTCGCCTCACCATCTTCACCATGTGTCGGGAGGATCCAGTGACAGAACTGATAATCACAGCTCGCAGCCTTAACCTCAGCATTTGCCACGTTGGCAGGACACCGCTGTGTGATCTGTGTGTGCGTTTGTCCCGCTGGAGCCCCTGCAACGATTTTTAAGAAATTTGCACACGTGCAGAGCTCCAAACAAATGCAAGGACCATTGCTGCTACTGGCCTTTTTGTGCCTATCACTGCTTCCCCTCCCCCCCCATTTCGTTTTGTTTTACTTCATGAGAAAAGAGCCCCCGAGTGTCTGAAAACCCTGAGTCTCAATTCTGATCACAGATGACTACAGGCAGGTGACTTAACCTCTTGGATAAGAGGTCTCGCTAGTGAGGCCCAAATACAGACATTCATGACTTGGAGGCTGTCCGAAGAAGTGGCAGAAGGTCCTGTCTTTGAAGTGACAAACACTGTGTCCAGGGTACCCAAGAAAGGTCAGTCCCTGCCCTTCCTCTTGGAAAACAACTGTTGATTTTGATGAAACATTTAGGACGAATGGCCTTTGAATGCCTTGACTAAGAGCTACTGGGAGCATTGCAAAGGCAAGTTCTGCAAGTGTGATTATAGTTTTTATTGAGTGCAAAGAGGACTTGACTTCCACTGTTTCCAAACCTCTGTCAAATGCCGTGACATTTCTAGACTTAAGTCACTCTTCTCCACTGGGTTTATTTACACACAGCAAAGCAAAGTTTCCGGCTTCTAAGCAAAGAGCCTTTTAAAATCATATTTAAAAGACCTCAAAAGGTTTCCTAGACATCAAACAGCCCTTAAAATAATATTTTGATGATTTGATTGTAAATAAATCAGGAACATGTGGATTAAGTTTCAATCAAAATACCCATGACTTTTTAAATCAGGGGATGGGACAAAGGACTTGGTGTAACGTACTCAGGGCTTCAGTGAATTTAGAGCATTTGAGAAATACATGGTGACATGGGCAGGGCTCGGATGGAGTGGGGTGCACCCTGCCCTTTCTCTACACCAAAGGAAATTGTAGCTGGGAAGGGAGTTTTAGACCTTCAAGAGATCTGATTTGGAATGACCTTCATACCCTGCCCATGAGCAGCCCCAAAGCACCTGAACCCCTATATATTCTCTAAAAGCAAGTGGGAGCACCGAAGTCCACCTCCACCCACAGCAGCACAGCAAAGGAAGTGAAACTTGGGCTGTGATTTGGTTCTTTCCAGCCCACAAGGAGGATAAGGTGGTCTGGTATTGGCCCCCTTCAGCTGGTGAGATTAAATTTATCCTCAGGGTGCTGCGGGGTGGGGGTGGGGCACACGAGCTAAGGGACCTGCCCACATGGATCCAGGAGAGTCAGTAAGTCATTTCACACACTCAAGGGCACACATGGACACACAATACCACATTTACACACAGGCACAGATGTGTGTCCACGGAGATCCGGGAGGCTGTATCAACATGCTGCCAGGGCTCACCTCCTCCCACTTCCTTCTCCTCTGGCCTCTTCCTCCGTTCTCTAAATGAATTTGAGCCAACAGGCTACAGTGAGCATGAGGGCACGCCCTCCTCTCCTTCTACCTCCTCCCTCTCCCCTCCCCTTTCGTCTCTCCCCTCCTATCTCCTTCCTCTTCCCTCTCCCTTCTTTTCCTACCTTCCTCCCTGTCTTTCCCTTCCCCCTTTTCCCTCCTTCCCTCCTCTCTTCTCTAGCTCTCTTCTGTGAGTCATCACTTCCCACTCCACACGGAGTCCTCTGCTATGCACACCCAGGCTATATAATGCATCTTGTTCCAGTCAATCTCCAGTGTCCTTTTTTACTCAGGGGAAGTGGAGCACCCCTGCTGCTTGGCCTGGGCTGCCCCGCATGCAGACAGTTGATGTGTGCTGCAGGCCACATGGCACGCCTGTGCACAACGGGAACTGTGGGTTCAAACAGGCCCATGGCTGAGTCTGAGGCTCTCAGCAGTGAAGCTGAACAATTGGACTTTCTCAGTGAGGTGAAGCTTGTATGCACACCGACCTGGGGACGCCAAGCCCCCAGCCTGAGCATGGTTTCAGAGGAAAGATAAGGGTTGGCCTGAATAAGAACAGAATGGCTCCACCTGAGACCTTGCATGCTTTGCTCACATGTTCCTGGGATGTTCTTGAAGGCACAGAATTGTAAGACCTAAGACCTGAGTTGATATCCTGGCTCTTGCATTTATGAGGAAGTTGAATGTCTGTAAAACCGGTTCTCCAGTGACTTCTAAATTCTTCCAAGGAATTTTAGAAACCTGTAACATGGGGCTCACTATATAGGCAATGAAATCCATGTCTGAAATACAGAAACACACAGCTGTCAGCTGCCTTTATCGTCAGGTGTGGAGGGGAGGGCAGCAATGGCCACAGCAGGCGTCCATGCTGCCCACTGCAGTGGACTCTGTGTGGGTAGAAACAGAGACCACTGCAGGCTGACTGGTGGGTCCTGGGATTGGTCCAGCCAGAGGTAAGCACGTGCAGAAACAGTACACACAGGTACGGAGGTAAGCACGTGCAGAAACAGTACACGCCGGTATGGAGGTCAGCATGTGCAGAAACAGTACACACCGGTACGGAGGTAAGCACGTGCAGAAACAGTACACACCGGTACAGAGGTAAGCACGTGCAGAAACAGTACACACGGGTACGGAGGTAAGCACGTGCAGAAACAGTACACACGGGTATGGAGGTAAGCATGTGCAGAAACAGTACACACGGGTACGGAGGTAAGCATGTGCAGAAACAGTACACGCCGGTATGGAGGTAAGCACGTGCAGAAACAGTACACATGGGTATGGAGGTAAGCACGTGCAGAAACAGTACACACGGGTATGGAGGTAAGCACGTGCAGAAACAGTACACACGGGTATGGAGGTAAGCATGTGCAGAAACAGTACACATGGGTACGGAGGTAAGCACATGCAGAAACAGTACACACCGGTACGGAGGTAAGCATGTGCAGAAACAGTACACACGGGTACAGAGGTAAGCACGTGCAGAAACAGTACACACAGGTACGGAGGTAAGCACATGCAGAAACAGTACACACGGGTACGGAGGTCAGCATGTGCAGAAACAGTACACACCGGTACGGAGGTAAGCACGTGCAGAAACAGTACACACGGGTATGGAGGTAAGCACGTGCAGAAACAGTACACGCCGGTACAGAGGTAACCACGTGCGTAAAGAGTACATAAAGGCACATATGTTGACAGGTGTATAAGAGCACATAGTAATATAGAAGTAAACATGTGCATAGATAGTACATAATGGTACACATGTAAACACGTGCATGAATAGTACATAGGAGAAAATAGGTAAACGTGTGCATACACAGTACCAGACAGTACCCAGGTAAACACACGCAGCACACGGTAGCACAGAGATACGCACGAGCACACAGCACATACTCACTCCCAGGGAAGCACGTGCATGCTCAGTATGAAATGCCCAATCTGCTATAGTTTTTGTCCCTCCAAAACTCATGTTGAAACCTTTTCCCCAGTATCATGGTGTTAGGAGGCACAGCCTAATGGGAGGGGTGTGGGTCCCAGGGCTCGGGCCTTGTGAACAGGTTCATGCCACTGTATAAAGGGCTTGCAGGGGTCGCTTTGCTCTCTGTCTCCTCCTCTTCTGCTATGTGAGGACGCAGCATCCCTCCCCTCTGAGGATGCAGGGACAAGGCCCCATCTCGGACAGAGAGACCAGGCCCTCAGCAGACACTGAAACCTGCAGATGCCTTTTGACCTTAGACTTCTCAGTCTCCAGAAATGTGAGAAATAAACTTATGTACCTTATAAATGACCCAGTGTGTGATATTCTGTTTTATAGAAGCCCCAAATGGATGAAGACAAACAGTATGTACAAACAGTACATAATAGTACAAACAGCTGGCCGGCAGTACCGAGGCAAATGTGTGCATAAATGGTGTGTGATCACACCCAGGCAGCCATGTAGCTTGGCCAGGTCTCTCACACAGCAGCAGGGCTATGGAGGGACGGAGATGGCAGGATGAAGAGCAGAGGGCCATCCAGGTCAGGCCCACAGGACCAAAGAGGAGGTGGTCAGGGAAGGTGTCCCTGAAAACACACTTTGAGGCCAGAGTGCAGAGGTGAGCAGGTGTGAAAAGGGTCCCTTTCTCAGGCAGGGAACACCATGTTCACTATCACTGAGGCAGGGCGAGGCTAAGCACTGCCCAGGACACTATGGTCCGTGTGCCTAGAAGTCATTGTGCTCATGCAAGTGATGAGGGATGGTGTTAGGAAGACAAAAACGTGCTGACACATGTAGCTTCTGCACTCGTAAGGGGCTGCCTGTGAGGGGGTGAGGCGGTAAGCTCCCCATCACTGGGGGTGGATGGCCACTGGTCAGAGATGAACAAAGGGAATATGAAGGTTACACATGGGAGCCTGGAGAGGAAATTTAAATGGAACACTCTAAAGCTCTGTCAATCTTTGACATCAGACACTTTCCTGGGCCTGGAGACATCTGCAGTCCCATCTCCTGGCAGATCTGATTTGGACATAGTTTGCCAGTTTTGAAAAAAGCTCCTGCAAGGCGGCGTGGCTGTGCAAAGTCCATGGGGGAGGGGCTGGAGCCTTGGCACGGTGAATATGGAGAACGTGGACGGACCCAGAGGAGCACTGAAGCCCACCCTTGCCCCTCCACTGACTACCAAAAACCACGAATAAGTAAATAAATGTAGACGAAGATCACACCTTAACTCTGCCATTATGATGATTGGGTGTTACATGTGAATGTGGTTTGAGAGAGAGACCATCTCTTTGATATATCAGAAAGGCTTCTCTACTAGGCTAGAACCTGGGTAAGATGCTGCTGTCAAAGCTGCCACCTGACTATTCTCCTGATATCCTATTATAATGACAGGAGCTCCTGATACATCAATTTAATCTCAGTTCAAAAACTCTCTTAGGTCTGCCCCAGTGAAATCAAATGGACTTTTATCATTTTTCAGTATAAGATGTTCGGTTTTCTAAAGGAAAAAAAAAAAATGTAGAATGTGCTTAAAAGTGTAATCATATTGGGAGAAAGAGAAGAGTCTTCGTAGTCAGGTGGCCTTGGAGATTTCCCTAAGAAAACTCTGCTCCCTGGAATGGGGTCACAGTGTTGGGTGCCCATCTGACACGGGGGAGCAAACACAGACACGTGTGCTGGGCAGGATCCCCTGAGCTGTGTTCCCAGGCTCCCCCACGTGTTTCCTCCCCCGTATTGAATCATCTGCATCGACCCGCTGGGTTTGCTGTCCACTCTCTTTCCTTGACCAGGGCATAATCTCTGTGAGCTTCAGTGTCCACTTTCGATTAGTAGAATGGAGACAAAGCCACTTGCCCCCTTCAAAGAGAGGACTGAGGAATCCAAGAAGACCACGCTGGACTCAGTGGTCCTGGAGGCCTCACAGTATTTGACTCCTGAATTCTCTGTCTTGGCTTCTGAGATCCCACCAGGTCCACTCACCCTTGTGGGACACTTCTGATTTTACTCTGGTTCTAGAAAGGTAGTCTAATTTAATGCTCACAATTCACATTGTACTGTTAAGAGACTTGGGGCTTGGTTGTTTAAGAAACTTCCCAAGACTTACTAAGGGGAGGATCTCTTTTTCAAACGCACACTTGCCTGATACCAGTGACCAGGCTTTTCCCTGTTTACCATCATCGCCTCTAAGTACCATCTGTAGAGCATCTGAGAGTGAGTTGTTGGGTCCTGGTCTGGCCTCCTAGGATCTACCCGTCCCTGTCTGGAGAGCCCCCCAGCTCCCACTGGCCTGTCTGATGAGGCCTTCTCTCCATCTGTTGAGACTAGGGAGCCTCTGGTCCTGTTTCCATTTGCCCTCCTGTTTCCCACATGCCAAGGTCTCCTGGGAGGGAGGGCTTAGGCAATAACCACGCTAATGACAAAGTCCTAACTGAAGACCCCAGTCACCTCTTGGTTTCCTTCTTCCCATGGCCATGGTGTAATGATACCAGGCAGGCACTGGGGGAGTAATCAGATCCAGCTCACGGTTAGCTAAGAGGTGGTTTGTGGTCAGGAGCCCAGCAGATGGGTTCAAATTACCTGCCTTTAATTTCAAGTAATTGGCAGGCTGGATCACCCTTAGCCCAGGGGACCTGGAACCCCATAGCCCTGAAGGAAATGGGGAGTCTGCTCCGCGGGGCTGATGCAGGCAGGGGTGGGCATGGTGAGGGTCTGGACACAGGGACATCCAAATGATTCCAGAGGCTGGACAGGCCAGAGTTCCTCAGCCTTCAAGGAAGCCTTCTAATAATGAGTCAGTGTCCTCCTGTGGGGTAGAGTTCCCTCCATATGAGGGGACAAAGTTGAAATCATGAAGGGTGAGATTTGGTTATATAATTCTCTCTATTCTTATTTTTACTTTCTTTATTTTGGTCTAATTGCCAAAATGTGCATGTGCTCATATTTCCAAATGCTTAGTCTGCTTGTAGGTCTCTTTATACTCTTACTAATTTCTAGGTTTTACTGGGGATTGTCTAGGCACAGGGGTAAGTGTTTTACATGGAAGAGCTTATCCAATGCTCAAATGACCACTGTGGGGCAAAGATTCTCACTATTATCAGTTTACAGCTGTGGAGGGGCCTGGGCCTGGTCCACGGTTCCTCGGGGCAAGCTGGACTCTGCTCCTGACCCCAGACCCACTAAGCCACCTCAGTGGTTGCATCCTTCTGCCTCTGCCAAGCATAGGCCCTTCCCCTCCTCTCAGGACAACACCAAGGGCGCCCACTGTAGCATCTCTACCCCTGGACTCTCATCTCCTTGGAGTGTGTTCATTCATTCATCTATTTATGCAAAAGCAGATCACCAAGCCTGTGCTTCCCCTGCAGCTGGCTTATACTACACACTAAAACTTGGTTGGGTGAATCAATAAACAGGTACATAGTGATGAATAAGAAAGGACTCTCCCACCAAGAGGTTTTGCAAGCCTGGTGAGGAGAATAAAACTATCAACATATCTATGCGCATAGGATGGTAAGTTTCACAATGGTTCATGGTAAAAGGAATAGTTGTGAGAATAAATGAAGTCACATGTGCAAAAAAGTGAAAGGCCTTACACAGTATCAGGTGCGTATTATACTAAGCACTCACTGAGTAGGTGGGTTTGGCTTTTCTTGTAGAATATCATTTCCTACCAGGGTGGAAGAAAGGTGTGTGTGAGCACATGTGTATGTATGTGTGTTTATGTACACACACATGCATGTGTACAAGTGTTTGTGTAGTTCTTTAGTCTTCCCTACTCTAGGCTGCTGGTCAAGGTCCGGTCATATTCTTAGCAAAGAAAGAAAGAAAAAATAAACAAATAAACGGGACAAACTGTGGTATATGTATACCGTGGAATACTATTCAGCCATCAAAAATGATGGAGACTTTACATCTTTTACATTTACCTGGATGGAGTTGAAATGCATTCTTCTTAGTAAAGTATCACAAGAATAGAAAAATCAATATCCAATGAACTCCATACTAATATGAAATCAATATATAAACAATTACATGCTCAGAAGAACAATAACACACTCATATAGTCCAGTTTGGGGGTAAAGGGAAGTGGGGGGGGCTGAGAAGACATATGGCAGAAGGAGGGAGGGCAGAGGTGGGATCTCACCTACTGTGCGCATTGTGAGGGTGTATAACATGCCCCCTGGCTGAGGGCCTTTCTACAAATGGAACTTTACCCTGGAAGTGAGAACAATGTAACCTAAATATTATACCCTCATATTAATTTGATTTTATTAAAAAAAAAAAATAAGAAAAAAGTGAATGAATGATGGCTGGGCAATAAAACAAAACAAAAAGACCAGGGCAGAGACCAACAGTGTAGGCAGTTCAAATGTCACCACAAAGCTTCTTGAGGGCTCTGGAAAGGTGCTCTGTGTTATTATACTCTGTGTATGTTCTAGGACAGGCTGTCTGACAGGGCATCTCGGAACAAAACCAAGAGAAAAAATTACAGCCATTTACATACTACCTGCCTGAGAGCTGTAAGCTACACCTTTCAGAGAGGCAGTCCAGGGAGAGAAAGGGGTTGGCAGGGAAAGAAGGTTGGATCAGAAGCTGGGAAGTGTCACTGCCTACAAAGCAGGAAGCCACTCAGTTTTGTGGGGTTACTATGTCAGAAGAATAATCTGACCTAAAATGTGAAAAGCTCTTGGCCACTTTTCAGTTCTGTGAGACAGGCCCTCGACCTTTGGTTCATCCTTGATTTCCACATCTGCAAAATGGGATCACTGAGGCAGAATTGTCCTAACTCTCACATGAGACCATGGCTCTCAGCTGCCTTGCAGACTATCCAGCATCAACTTATTAACCAAGAACATGTGAATGTGTGATCTGTTATTGGATAGCAAGGGTAATCCCTGCACCTCTGGGGCATTATGTAATCGTCAGGGCCAACTGAACAGTTCTCACATCAAGGCTGTCTACGTTACTCAGGTGGCCACTGAGAGAACTTGGGCCCCCAGACAGTTAAACCACGCTGGGGCCACCTGGTACTTGAAGCACCTCAAGGGCCTTCATAAAACTGCTGGGTGACCACAAAACTAACCACCAGTTCCTCTGAAGCCCAGCCCGGCAGCCTGCACCAGAACCGTGGGGGAAAAGGTGATGCAGCACTTTGTGCTGCCCTGTTCTGAGCAGGCTGGCCAGGGCCACCAGCCCAGTTATCAGTTTCTCACAGAAGACCGCTCTGGCCAGCCTGCCTGGAAAGTCCCGGGGGTGAGCATGCTGGCATTCCGCCCTCTTTGTGTGTCTGGGCCACTCCCTTGGGGGAGTGCTGAGCTTGAATCTGTAACGTTTTAGTTCCTGGTGCCTTTGAGTTGAAAACAGACATGCCCTTTAAGATAAAAGCAACCTTTATTGGCTTTTCTGAATAGCCTCACTAGGTTAAAGGGGAGAGAAGGACAGGTTATATGTGGGAAAATGCACCCTCAAACTGGGGTATCTCAGCAGTGTCTTGACACTGCAGGGCTCAGGCATTTTGGGATAGAACCTGGGAGCATATTGACACCACCTGTTTTCTCCCTAATTCTTAAATATGTCAGAATTAGGGTAAACTTAACCCCACCCGCCACACATATACTCAATCATCCTGTTCATTTCCTTCTTGGAAAACCATCAAGGTCAGATTGCTCAGTTCATCAGAGCATGACCTCGGGAGTCAGGCCCCTGGTTGACCCCAGTGTCGCTGCACACTAACCCTGTGGTTTGGACAGCTTGGCCTCCTTGCTCTGTCCATTCTGGGGTGGGGTCTGGAAATTTGCATTAAAACAAACCAGTAAATAAACGAACCCAGGTTTTGTGCTGTCAGTGGTCCAAGGTTCACATTGAGAAACCCTGGTGGGGGAAAGGGAGTATGGATGAGGTCTTCAACATTAGCGACTCCTGGAAAAGGTAAGAAAGATAGAATTACTGATGTCTGTTTCAAGGTGAGAAGGGACACCCGAGTGTCACAGAGTCTCATAGAGTTCTTTGACCCTAGCAGCTTACGACCAGAATGTAAAGGTGAAAAGAGATAGCAGAGCTGGTGATGCCCCCAGGGTTAGCACCTGTCCTAGAAGAGCACAGTTCCCATGTCTGACTGATCTGGGGGGAGATGAGGAGTTGTGTTTGAATACATGAAGGTCTGTAGTTGTGGTCAGTGGTAAGGTCCTGGGAAACATGGCAGAGGCCAGCCAGGTCCAGCTGAGAGCCGAGCGGTGGGCACTTCCCATGCCCAACCCTGCACAGTGAAAGCTACTGGGTAAGATTGTAAAAAGGCCACACAGAAGGGGGGGAAGAGATAGAGCTAGACTGATGAGGAAGGACTTGAAGTGTTCTTGGAATAATGGTAAATGTTTATTTTTCAACATAGCTTATATAGATAGAAGAAAAGAAAATTCTAGGTATAGCAAAACCCACAGCGTTTCTGAAATCCCCTGGTTCATGAGCACTTGCTGGCACTTCAGTGGAATAAAACAGGCCCCTAAATCCATCCCACATGATCCTCCTTCATATCCATACACACCCCCAAGCTTGCTCATCCTCACCTTTGCAATGTTTTTATTTTTTTTTCAATGACATGACAACCTACAAGTCAAAGATTCTCATCCCAAGAAGCTGGTGTTTATCTTTCAGGTTGGGAAGCTCAGAGTGCCTCATCCTAGCCCACCATCCAGGTAACAGCACAAAGCCAAATGGATAGCCAGAAAACTCCCTGCCATTACTGTAGGAGCTCAAACTCCAACTAGCTGAGGCACCAATTATACAAGGCCAACGTCACCCTCAGACTTCTGGCAACTGATTCCAAGAGATGAAAGACCTCTCTGCACTGCCCAGTGCCCCTTCCCTTTCCACTGAAAGATGTGAAAGAGGAAATGGGAAGGAGGAGAAGACCTCAGGAAGAAACAGGGTCCCTCCAGTCCCATGCACGTTTATTGAGCACTTACTATGTGCTGTGCATCACTGATGCAGGAACTAAAGAAAGAAGGCTTTAAAACCAAAGCTCTGCTTATGATATTCTCATCCCTGTCATTGTCTGTTTGTGAGTAAGACTCAAAAGTAGTCAGGACTGTCCTGACACCACTTCCTCCAACCCATAGGACTATCTCTGGAATGTCACTGAAAGTCCCTGGGCCTCCATTTCCCATCTTTAAGATGAGGGATAATCAAAGCTTCTCCAATTATGCTTTCTCAGTGGAAAGCTGACATGATAGCAGAAAAAAAGCATACTTTTGAAACTGAAATTCCTTAGGTAGGAGGTGGGCTTCTCACCCCAGGCTTCTAGCACCACCCACAGATATTGTAGAGGCCCACTTCTTGTTTTCCTTTGTAGCAACATAGAAAAAGAAAACAAAACCAATATTCAACATTGGCAGTTTCTTCTTCTTTTGATCTAAGTGTGAAGGCCACCCATTACATCTTGAAAAGGAGCTAGCTTTGCGATATAAATCCCTGACCCCAGATTTGAAACCTTGGGGGCATGTGCCCTTTGGCATTCAGCGTGTCTCAGATATGGAATGGTAATATGTTGCATGCACTCAGTACTATTTAACATCCCCAGCGGGGCCTGGGGCATCACCCTGCAATCAAGCACATTAATATTTTCTGCAAGAAAATGTATGATTATGAGTATAAAATGAGATAAATAATAACTATAAATAGCCAGTGTCAGTCCAGGTCAACTTTTGCTGCCTAATGAGTTCAGAACAGGCCAGTGGTTGCAGCCAAACAAGTCATGCAATGTAAGCTTGGGCTTCCAGAGTTGTAGGCAGGGGATTGTGGGCCTGTGATAACAAGTAGCAGTGAGTGAAAGTTCACTGTGTGCCAGGCCAGCCTCTGTGCTAAGCATGCCCTGGTGGTGACTCACAGAGGCTGTGAGGACAGGTGTTCCCATTGCCCATCCTCACCTAGTAACAGGGAAACTGAGTCTGAAAGCAGGTGACGTGGGTAGTGACTAGTTGGGTGAAGTCTCTCAGTGTAGCTCCAAGACCTCCATTCTGAGTTGGAACATCAGACCAGAGTCCCGTGACTGTCAACTGGGAGCCGTAGGGATTATCTGGGCATCATAGTAGCTCGCAGGGTTCCAGAAATAGGCTCATTCTGGCATTCTTAAATTTCACTTGGACTTCCTTCCAGCCATGAAGAGAGGAGAATGTCTACACGAGAGATATCAGAGAACAAGTAAAACAGGAATGCCAGTTTCCACCCTTGGGTGTCAAGGAATTGGGGTCCATTGTAACCAGACTGGAATCTTTACCGTCAAGGACCAAAGAGGAACCTCCTTACCTCTCCTCTGTCCTACTGGATGAACCTCATGACTGCCTTGTTACCAGATTGGCTTCTTCAAATGTACCTCACACCACAGTTAGATTTATCTTCCTAAAGGATTTCTCTGGCCGTGTTATTTCTCTCCTCAAAATACTCTGGGGTTCCCTGCTATCTACATAAGAAGTTCCAATGTTTTGACCCGACCTCCAAAGGGTATCAGTGCATGTCGTACTTCCTCCGATAAACTAAACTATTTGATGTCACCAAATAGGTTCCCATTTTCTCATATTAAGTTCTATTGTTACCACTGTCTTCCTATCCACGCTATCCTCCCCTATGTTTTAAGCAAAGGTTTGTCCAGCTCTTTTCAGCAATCACCTCCTCAAAGAGGACTCACTGAGGGCACACAGGATGGAAGTAAATGGTCACAGTTCTTGTTTCATTTCTCTTTTGACAGTTTTTAAATGCCTCTTTGTTTAATATGACAAATGGGATACCCACTTTATAAATAAAATTATTACTACCAATCATTCAATTTGCATAACTTTATAATGCAATGTTGAATGAATGAAACTCACTAGAATGTAAATATAAAGCCAGATTATCTCAGCTCTAGAACATGTGTTAGGATATTGCTTGTCAAATGTATTCCCTGGTCCCAGGTAACATAATTCTAATTTCAAATGATTGATTATACCCATCTATTTGTCTCCCCATTCTTATCTATATGTGTAGCTCTGTTATCCCCTTCATGTGCTTTGTAAAATACTCACAAAGTTTACAAATAAAAAAGTCACAAGTCATATACTTCTATACACTTTGCTGTATACTCTAATACTGTTTGAAATGCCATTGTTCCTCTCTCATTTCTCAGAGCAATTGCTTAGACTACTAGGATCTGCATGGTCCTATAGACATTTTTAGTCTTTAGTTACTAGCTCAAGGCTTTGGAGGAGTATCAAGAATGCTTGCAAATATGACAATGATGGGCCTGGGAAATCCTTCAGGGAGTGGATTCCTTATTTTCTATCTTCACCCATGCTTGGTCAGTCTATCATGGTAAGTTTGTAAGATTTCCTTGCGTCTTTTGTTGAATTCTGAATGGTAAAGGAAATATTTCTCAGTGATTTGATCTTAATGGCGTTTTGGAGAATTGACAAGTTGAATTCTCTATGGGAAAGTGGATTTTTATGGAGAGATCAGACTTCCTATGATTCTTCAGATGAGCAAGACATCCTTCTTGCTGAATTTAATCACAGAACAGGGTTTTCTTGTTTTGCTTGTCCATTGGATACTCCAGTATTTATGGTAGTTTCATAGTCCAAGGTTGCCATATAACATAACAGAGAGTTCTTCTGGGCTTTCCTAATTATTCTTGGTGATTTCTACCAAAATATCTTCCTTTGTCAGTTTCCCAGCACCCCATGTTGCCTTTAGCTTTTAGCCCAGTTCTGGTTAGAAAGACATCTTGAAACTCATCATGTGATGGTAGCTGCGTGATAGATGTACATCTTTAGGCAGTTTTGAAGTCTTTGCCACTTTGGATAGCCACGTTGGCCTTGCCAGGATGGCTCTGGGAGCACTTCCAGGCCAGCGTAGTGCTTGTGTGTTAGTGACCATGCTTGTGTGTTCTACCGTCTATCTGCAGCCTGCCCCTGTCCCTGTGCCCTGGGACCCTGCTCAGATACTAGCAGTGGATAGTTCTGAGGGCTGAGGGCTGAGGGCTTGCATGTGTTTGGTTTGGGGCTTCTTTTCTTTGTTTGCTTTCTTCAATGAATTTTTGGCATTGCTTAGAATTTTAATAACATACATAAATCAATTTCATTGAAATAACCAAGTTATTACTCTAAAATAATATGCCCCTTCTGGATCTGTTTTTGATTCATCACATTATCCACTATGCATCAGGTTCAACTCAACAACAATAACCACAATGTTTATTTTCATCGTGTCTGCATTAAAGTTTTAATTTGTACCAGTCCCTGTGTTACAGAGGTGATTAAGTCCTGGCCATCTTTGACCTCGAGGATCTTCTAGTCTACAAGAGACGGATGTTGGCTCTCTTAACCTGACTTGGGCTCTCCCTCTTTCCCCAGCCCTTTGAGGTGTTGAGGGGGGCTTCTGGCCCTTCTCTCATGTCATCCTTGACACTGTGGGCAGCTCCAATGGGACTTTCCTTCTGGACTCTGGGCCACCATGAGGAAGTGTGGGTACCTGTAGCTTTTTTCTTCCTCCCTTTCTGAGTCCAATGAGGAGAACACCAGTGAGAGGGTGGCTCCAACCACAGCCATCCAACCAGCAACCATAAGTTCTTTAAATCTTAAATACCTACACTGCTATGGGGTTCTGAATATCTGACAATATGACAATATGCCACGCCCTCTCTTACCCATACTGGAGATGCTTAAATCACTTTCAGAACAGGACACAGAGATTATACAGATCTTTGTTGTAATAGAACAGCAATGCTGTCTAAGTCTCATACTGGCCCACACTAAACGCACAGCTTCGTGTTCCTCTGCATGCATGTCTCCACTTAGATCTCACATTTCTCAGATTTCTCCTGGGAATCATCCCAGCCTCCTCTTCTCGATGTAAGTGTCTCCCCTTGCACTTCCTATCATGACCTCGTCCCATCTCATTCTTACTCTTGCACTGTGTTCATGAAACACGTGGGTCTATGTGCTATGTTTGCCACCAGACTACAGCTTCTTTAGGAGGAAGAGTGAGTGACTGAGTCTTGTTTGCTGTTGCCCTCTCAGTGCCTGCTGACTTTTCTGGCACAGAAAAGTAGATGTTTAATAAATATTTGTATCACTAAAATAGGACTCAATAATTAATTTAATGACCACAAAGACTTTTTAAGTTATACAAGAGAAATATTATCTCAATTTAAAGATGCAAAAACAGGGGTCAGGGTTGGTGATGGAGATTAAGCTAAAGCTGAAGAACCAGTTTTTTCTCACCCATATCAATGCTTTCAGAACAGTGTATGTGTGGTCTTGATCATGATCAGAGAAATGTTTTACTATTCATTGTCTGTAGAATGAAAACTGGATTGATGGCCATTGATCATTTCAGACAGTCAGTGCTTCCCCAGGTACTTTAGAAAGAACCTCGTATATATAGAAAATCAGTAAGAATGAATGGAAGTGTCTCAGTTTCCCTTCTGTACAGTAGGGGCAAAGGTGCTTGCTGTACCTTGTTCATTGTTTTATTCTCAGAAGCAAATGCAATATCAAGCTTGCAAAATAGGAGGAGACTCTCTGTTTCAGATGATGGGAATTTACCTACGGCAGTCTCATTTTGAGAGCCTGTCTCTGTGTCGTAGTAGTGGTGGGGTGCAAGTTCTGCCTCCCAGCCATGATCTTATGTTTTCCAGAATGTTGGGTCTCGGAGAATTCTGTTTAGAAATGTTCTTCTTGATATTTTATGTTTATAGGTCAGAATACAGGCAGGGGAGATTAGATTTGTTTTTTGGATTATCCTCGCAATCTGTTTACCAAGGAAAAAAATTCTCCCTCAAAAAGAGAGGAAAGCTGGAACATACAAGCTGTGCTAATTTCAAGGTTTATTGGTATCAGTTAAGTACATGCACATATTGTCTGGATAACTTCTGGTTCCAACCCTTCTCAGTGATGGATGTACAGCTACAGTACTGGAAGTTTCCATTTTTTAATGCAGTGTCTTTTTAAGAAATTTAGTTTTGCCTAATCATGTATTTTACCTTGCTTCCCACACTTGAAAATTCAAAACGGTGTGTCCCACTCCTGAAGATATTCTTGGGAAACTAAGACAGATGACCCATCTTGACAGCTAATTGATACTGGAGTGAAAGATCTGTGCTGATCAATTGTTGAAGAAAACTTTTTAATCTTTAAAATGTGCAATGTTCTCGATTGGAGTTTTATTTGTAGAAACTTATTCCATGTCACATAAAGCCAAAATTAATCATATAAATAATTTTTTTTTACAATCATCTCTTAAATATGTGAAATTGAGCCTTCTATCTATGAAAAAATAGACAGCTCAGCCGGGATTCCTGGGGCCAGACTTGGGTTAATGTCACACGTCCTACAATTTTCATTTTGCCATTTCTCTGACTCTTGTTTGGTTTGCAACCTGGACTTATAATACTAATTCTAGCTGGTCCCCAGCTACCATATCCTACTCTCAAGAGCTCTTTTGGGCAAGCTTTTGTAACTCCATCTCATTCATTTTTTACTTGTTGGAATCTGGTCGTTGTTTTCCAGCTTCTATTTGAGGAAAGTAATCATTCCATCTTTTGTCCAGATGGGTTGGTGTGGATACCTCCAATATGAAAATATGAGAAACAGAAACTTCTCTATCCGTGGGCTTTATTGTTCATTCACCAAGAGTCTTTTGGCAAATGTCACCATTACCCTGTGCATGGCCATCTTAGAGACTTTGGTCATGGCCCACCTGAATACCACAGTAGCAGCCATGCTAGGTGTCTGGAAATCAGGCAACCTATTCTGTGTGCTTCTAGTTCTTTATTCATATTTTCAATCACTTACATGTACCTCAAATAGTCCAGCATCTATGTGTACCATGTTCCAGAAGGCAGCATTTCAGTAATGGAAAGACAAGCAAAACACTATTACAACAGAATAACCTCATGGGGGAGTCAAGCATGTATATAGAGTGAGAAGTGGTGACTTCTTTTGTTATTCACTCCCTTCTTCTTTTCATGCATGTCTTAGACTCAAACCTCCCCTGATCCTCAGTGTTACCAATAGCAATTAGGGGGGAGCAAAATCAGGGCAAGAACAGTGAGTAAAAGGATCCTGGGACTAGGAGGCAACAGAAGCCAGGAGTGTACTCCCTGCCATGCCTCCAGCACCACAGGAGCTGGCCTAGAGGCTAGTCAGTCCTCTCTTTAAGTTTCATTTCCTCAGCTGTGAAATATGACCACTGATAAATGCTCCTATTGGTAATTCAAAGGAGATATTTATATATGAAAAACCTTTGAAAAATCTTCAATATAAAGCATATGTCGGGTAATGATATGAATGATGTAAGAAAACTCGATACAGCTACATGGAACAAACTTTGTGCAAGCAAACTGGATAGCACGGCATGAAGAGAGACACAAGCCATGGCCATTTGAATCTTTTGCCAATCCTGGGAAAGATCAAGAAGCCCATCTAAGAAAATGCACAAACCAGTGACATTTTTCAAAATTGTAGGGGGGTTCTCAGCCTTCTTGGTGACCCATTTGTAGAAGACTAGAGCACTCCTGGGACCTCGCTGGGATCTTTCGGGTCTAAGACAGTATCTTTGAAACTCAGCAGGAAGGGCCAACACCACTTGGAGAAGAAAACCTCTCACCAGCCTAGAAATGATCGAGTACATGTAGACACACCCCCTCTATCCTCACTGCTGAAGATGGTGGTGCATATTTACATCTTACCGTTTCTTCTAGTGAAACAAAAGAGCACCATCTGCCCAACCACATTCCGCTTCCAGGAAACTGAAATGAGAGCGGATGTTGTCTTTCACTGCTTGTTTTCATTTTTTCTTTGTCCTTTTATGCATGACTCTATTTTCTTATTTCATCCTTAAAAGACAAGACATACATGGACCAATTTCCACCCCCCCACATTTCTCCTTGAATTTTTCAAAAGCCTAGACCTATTTAGGTGTCAGATACCTGACACACAGGAGAAGTGGAAAGTACTCCTATGGCCATTTACCAAAATCAATTTCAAGGAAGCACTCCCTCTTCCCCCTCCATAATGAAGGTCATGTCTAATTCTCCTCCTAGCCTCATTCCCTTGGCTCTTATTTCCAAGAGCAGGTCAGGAAATAATGTGGGTGAAAGATTGTAAGAAATGCTTCAAGAGACCAAGGGTCTGTATTCTAAAGAGTGGACTGCCTATAAAAAGGCCTATTGGCATAGAATCTTTGAAGGACTCCCCAAGATAGAAGGTACCCAATAAGGCAAATAAGTTCCCCAAGGCCAGAAGGACCCTGGGGGTCCTTATCTAGAAGAACAAGAACAAGCAGGTTTGGGAATCAAAGTAGATAGAAAATAATTGCCAGAGTGCATCAGAAAATCTCCATGAAAGATGAAAGCCATGAGGGGTGGAAAAAGTGGTGTCATTGTTCCCTATCTGCACAATGCTTTGGTCAATGCAGTCCTGGATAGTTAACCACAAAAGCAGGAAAGAGCTGGTGGACTATGTCTATGGAAAAAAAAAAATGGTTCTTATCATTACAACCCACGACAGAAAATTAAATTAAATGAACAAAATAATAAGAACAACTCAGGTATTTGATGGTAAAAGATCAAGGCATGAGAACCCAGAAATATGACGTCTCCAAAATATAATAACAGAAAGAAGGCCAATTGTTATAATTAGCAGACTCAAGTCTTTTGGAAAGCCCACTGTAATGCATCTTCTTTCCCTCTAAGAGTAGCAAGAATTTAATTGTCCAACAGTGGATTAGCTTTTGGGAGACATGGCTAAAAATTAAAACAAATCTGAGGACTAGGTCTTGCTCTTTAAATTAACTTACCTTTTAAACGATAGCTTATGCCTCACAGCAGGAAGCTTCCTGCTGCATTGATGAGGACAAATTTCCTGATCTCAGGATGCTGAGAGATGATACAAGAAGTTTCCAGGCTTAGCAATGTGCTGGATTTCCCAATATCATAGCAGAGGAAGGCTGACATTTTGTGGGTATAACACTTGTTTTTGTCCTAAGAAGAGCCTTTAAAACATTCAATATGTTCGTTCTTTCTTTGCTTTATCTAATCAAAGCAAAAGACTGAAGACCAACAAATAGAAAAGTTTAGCTTTAAGAGACTCTTATTCTCTTCCTTGTTCACTAAACATATATGGGGGGGGGGGAATAAAACAAGAACAAAAAAGGGGCTAGATTTCAGTAGGCACTTTCCAGTTGAGAGAAAAAGGGGGTGCTGATCTATTGCCTTGTATTTAGGTAGCTATTAGTAACAACTGGTTGGGTTTGCTATGATTTGACTTCAAGGCATCTTAGAAAAAAGCTATTTTTGAAGGAAAAGAAAGCTTTTGGTGGTAAAGGAGATGATAAAACAAGGGTACATTCTAATGCAAGGCAACAAAGAATTCATCTTCAATTCCTTTCAAACAAAGCAACAGCAACGTTTATCACACCTTTCTCTGTGTTGGAACTCTTCCCTTCTGAGCACTTTGCAGACATTAACTCATTCAATTCTCTCATCACACCCAAGACTTCCACAACATTTCCAGCACAATGCATTCGTGGGCAGGTGTGCCCACCAAGACTTCTGTGATCCTCAGCTGCGTGGGAGATGCTAAACTTCCTAAAGAGGATCTTCCCACTGAGACCTTTAGGTCTTCCTTATTTTTTTTCATCAAAATTGCATCAAAATCCATCCAAGGTGGAGGAGGGGAAGCATGAGAACAGGAAACAGGTCTGGTTTTGTGACTACATGCGGCTTTAACCCCAGTTCACCTTCTTATGAGATGGGTGGAGAAAGTCACAGAATTGCAGAACACGATCTTGGGTATTGCAGGGTGTTAGGAAATGATACCAAAATAAATATTCCCAAGACCTATGAAGAATTCTTTCCCGGGGAGCAGGTGGGAACCCTGCAGATTGCCAGAGAGGATAGCACCTTGATTACAAGGGAAACTTTATGAACGTATTTTGAATGAACTTTTTCTGAGTGTCTGTGCTTCTCAGCCCAAGTGGAGAGTGAAGGAGGCAGAGGTTCTAGCTCTGTAGCTTTTGTGCTGTGAGCATTCATTTAACATGAGTCTGTTTTCAAGGAGACGTTGTTGGAAATTATAGCCCATGTTTCACTTTTTTACACTTATGCCCCACAAAAACAGAGTTCCTTTTCAAAGAGCTCATCTCTAGATCATGAAACACATAATATACAAGAAAACCAACATTGTTTGAGAAATTAATGCCTAATACAAGAAAGGGACCTCTTTTTTACCAGATTAAAATTAATGAAGCTTCTACCTATCTTGTAGGGTTACCTGGTTAGTCGCCATAAAACTCCATTAAGTGGAGGGACTTTTTTTTTTTTTGGTAGCACCAAAACAGGACTTCACTAAATGGAGACTGGCTCTTCATTTTAAGACCTGTTTTTTTTGTTCTTCTTGTTGTTGTTGTTTTTTCTGTAGCACTCTATGAATTTTCTTATAGAGCCTAAGTGTTATTTTTTCCTGAAATACTAAAGTATATTTATATTACAAATATGAGAATAAGATTCTGAGCAAAGTGACTTCCTAATAGTTCAAAATTGATATATGAAATGAGCCCAAGTTCAATTTCTCATTTTGATGTAAGGGAATGTGGCTGGCAAGGATCCTAACCTTTCTGGACCTAACTAGAGGAAAGAAATGCTCCAAAACCACTCTAAAACTATCTTTTCTCTCCCTTCTAGAGAGCCTCAGTAAATCATTTTTATTAAACATTTTTTATATCCATCAGAATACTCAGTACCTTGTGCAACCAGATTAGATAAAAATTCAGAAATTCCCAGGAGAAAACTCCAAGCATGTGATAACATGGCAAATGGGAGGAGACAAGCCAGAAAAAATTTCAAAACCTGCTAAATCCTTCTAAAGTCTGTTTGAAACCTAACTCTGGTTCTCTCTCAGATATGCAAGGTACACACACACACACACACACACACACACACACACACACAGAGGCATATATGCACACATTTGCACACTCCCCTTCCGGTGGCTCAAATTTCCATGAACTTAAAGAATTAAGGATGACATGACATTCCATTCTTTACAAAGGGAGGCCCTAGCTTATGTAATAAAGGGAGCACCTACCCTTAAATTGTATTAATATATGCTAATCTGACTTGAAGTAAATCAAATAATGAAAATCGTGTCCAAACGCAGCTTACTGCAACCTGTTGAGAATGATGCCTTTCAATCCTCGATGGAGGATATCCTATGATGCCATCAACTGAGCTCCTCAAATGAAGCTTTGAGCTGCTTTCCTTACCTGTCCCACCTGTGGGCAGGAGTAACTCCTATAATCCAGTAGAGCAGGGCCTTCTCGGTAGCAAGCTCCCAGGGTTCAAGTCCTGCCTCGGCCACTCTCTGAGAGCCCTGAGGGGATGTTTCTGTGCTTTTCTGTGCATTTATGTCCCCATGATGTGATACATAGACCATCATTAAGAGAGCACCTGGTGCTTGGTGAGCCATCCATAAACGTGAGCTATTATCATCCTTCAGTTTTCAGTTGCCCAGCAGGATCCTAACATCAAAATATAAGTTACCTGATTAAAGTCTGGGACCTGATCAAAATATGTTACCAGATTAAAATAAAAGTCACCTGGCTAAAACTAGCTCCAATGGTATGTCCCCCAGTAAGGCATCTTAGTCTCTGAGTGAGGAGGAATCCGCTCTGTAGCTGTCACCCCACCTGCATTCTCTGGGTGTCCCTGACAGCCTGGGCTGTGTCTGGGCGCTTGTACCTGCCTCCTGCGCTCCCAGTACAGTCCCAGCCACACAGAGGTTCCATGCACGTGCTTGGCCAAGCCAAGGCAAAGCCATTTCTGGGTATGATCAGAGATGTGATCAGCTTGCCTAAAACCCCAAGGTGTAGGCAAACCATGGTTCTCTGCCTGCTGAATCATATGCGTGTGTAGTAACTGATTTCCTGCTGGGCTTATGGTTCTCACAGGTACAGCTCACGGTGGAAGCTGAGTAGGGCATCCGTCGTTCTGACCTAGGACCTTCGGCAGCTCTTTCTAATAGATGGTCATTGCATCTGCAATAGGCATCACACATTTCAAACAGTCAACAAAGCCTCATGCTTTCTTGCAGTAGGAGCTAAAAAGAAAAACTAAGAAAAAAGAAAATAAATTGTCACCTGCCATGACTATCACAAGAAAAACATTCGTGGGAAGCAGGGTGGAAATCCTCAAATAACAACCCCAAAAAGAAATTCCACCTTCTAGTATGGACATGATTTAAATTTTCATGAACAAATCATCTGGTTTGCACAAAGGCAGCAGTGATAGAAAAAAAGTAATAAACCACTGGGGGTGGGGAGAATCTGTGACCCGACAGGGTCCCCTGGAGGACCCCTCTGACCAGGCTTCAGTGCGTGCTCCTTGTCGCAGAGAGCACCTCCTGCACTGGGCTAATTATCTTTTAAAATTCATATCTAGAGCCACGGGCTGCCTCATGGGATTAAGCACAGTATGCTTTGCAAATTGAAAATAAGATAGCTGTTAGGAATATACACTTGCCTCTATGATTACTGCGGCAAACAAAGGCAAAACATTAATTTACATCTATTATAATAGAGAAACAAAGCCGGAGATATTCCTTGTATCTCAGGCAAGAGATGAATTTGCAAAGGTGACGTTCCAGGAAGATGAGATGGGTAATGGGCTGCAGAGGTAAGGGGCTTTAGGGACAGTGTTGACAGACGGCTGATTCCTTTGCAGGTCATGGCATCCCCTTATTCACCTCATAGAGAAGGAAACAGGCTCATAGGGGAGAGAGACAGGGTCTTTGTACCCAGAAGCTAAGGAGCATAAAGACTTTAACCTTCCTTAAATCCACATTTGATTTTCTAACAAGAAGGTAGCCATTGCATTTTTGCTTCTTAATCAGAACATTGTTACGGTCACATTAAAACCCCTAAAATAATGATTTATCTTATTGAGCTTGGTGCTCACCATGTGTGAGGTCTTATATCTGCTGTGGTGGGTATTATTATTTTTTCTATTTCATAAATGAAGAAATTGACACCCATGAGGTTAAGACACTTGCCCAAATTCAAACAGTCAGAAGATGGCAGTGCCCAGACTATAGGTCAGATACTTGAGTCCAGAAGCTGCTGGTGCCATCCTCCATGAAAGGTGATGTCTAGTCTCTGATTCCAGATATTCTTGATCAAGTCAACCCAACAGGGAAAATGGATCATCCTTTTCTCTGGGTCAGCCATTTCACTCCTCTTCACAAAACCCCCACATGGCACAAGGCACACGACATCATATGGGAGGGAAAGACCATCCCTTCCCATCAGAGCTGCTATGCCTGCCCTTTGTCAGGACTCAGGGTGTATCTCCTTAAATGATCCTCTCTTCTACTTTGCAGTCTCTTTCCAGTTTTATCAGCATAGCGCTCCTCTGGATCTTCATCCAGACCTTTTAGCATCTCTCTGGCACACGTACATCCTGCCACATCCTCCCATGTCAAATGCTGGGTCTCTGAACACAAGCTGCACATAAAACCCCACCAAGTTGACCGTCACTGATAGAGAGAGCTGCCTTGACAGGGTCTCAGTGTAGTCCAGATATCTGAGATCTGTCAGAGTCTAGTGTAAGGCAGGTCTTGCTATAGGGCCACTTGACTAGTAATGGGTCCAGATGTAATAGTTTCATATTGGTAGATACAACAACAAAGGTAAAGATTTTGAAGTAAAGGTTTTTAGAGATTCTTGAGGCATAAACTCCAAATTTACTGCTATCTAGTGAGGAACAGA
Source organism: Loris lydekkerianus (assembly GCA_963574355.1). NCBI lineage: Eukaryota > Metazoa > Chordata > Mammalia > Primates > Lorisidae > Loris > Loris lydekkerianus. Next base: position 8,704 of record CAUYPK010008803.1, on the reverse strand, counting down.
ATAGCTTTCATATTCTTTTCCACAGGTTTTCCGGGCAGTTCCTAGAATAAATAATGAAGATATTTATAATGTTTTACTTTCTGGGTAAGGATTTCCTGAAATAGTGAAATCACATTAATGTAGCTGGAAAACTGTGTGGGGCAACTGGTTCTGGTTCTCTAACATGGAATTTGTTTCACCTCATGTGGAGTCCCATGGGGGGCTAACCCTCTGTTGATCTTCATTCCACCATCCCCCCAAAAAATAAACACTGGGCTTAGGAGAGACACAGCCTGGATTCTGGTCCTAACCATGTTACTTGCTCATTGCCAAGCCTTAACGAACCACTGGCCTTCTCTGACCCTCAACTTTCTCTTCTGTCCTTCGAGGCTTATTGGGGAAGTCTCCACTGCATCCCAGCACTTCATGACTAAGTTTCCTTGCCTAAAGTGGAGGCTTTGGGTAGTGACATGACTTCCTAGCAGAGGCAGGAAAGAGGAGGAGGGGGCCCTAGAACGGGAGAAGGTAAAGAGGCACAAGGGGGCAGGTACAGAAAGCTCTAGAGCAGCAAGGTTGCTTTACTCAGGCCTGGGATTTTTAAGTGTTTTATCTGGTAGAAATGCATACAGCATTTACAAATTGGAAATAACTCTGTAAACTCAGATAAGATTGTCTCAGTAATATTGTAGCCAGAAACAGCTCACCACGGCTTCCTTTCAATTAACCATTTAAATCACAGCCCATGCAAACCCCAACTCCTGCTGCTTTATAATAAAGAAGAAAGTTAGACCGGAGCTGAAGAGTTTTGATTCACGCTGCTGAATGTGGAAGATCTACAATCTCTCTGGAGCCTATAGTCTAATGTGACTCTTTGAAAGAACATTCCTGCAGCTGCTGGCAAAGATATCTTTCCCTCGTCTCCCTCCCCCAACCCTTTCCTCCCGAGCTGAATGGTGATTCATTATAGATAACCCCTCCATATTAATTTTGTTTTGACTTTAACTTCGACATTTAAAAAAAGAAGACAAAAATCTGTAAGAGGTAAAATTCTCCCCTCAAACATTCACTACTCAGCTATTTTTAGCTGGCTTTGGTGTTTGATGTAAGAAAAAAGAAAAACCTAAATTTAGGAAAAATTAAATTGTTGATTCTCATCAAAACTCCTGGCTGTCGGATTAGAATGTCATCATGTTAGAGTCTTTGTGATAAATAATACATCAGTGATTTTCTTGAAACCTTCATTTGAGTTCTTTTCCTCTGTCAACTGGATCTATCCTGATGATCCCTAAGTTAGAGAAGCACACACCGGACAGTCTGCACCAAAGCGTTCTCAAATGCGCAGCTGCAGGTTCGCACCCGAGTCTGCACAAACTGGCCAACCATCTGCACACCTGGACAAAGCAGCATGACTGAGCTGGACAAGGAGGGGAAAACAAGGCTGAGCTTGGATTCTGCTTCTGAATAGTGTGGGGACCCAAGTATTGTTGTTTATTTCTATGAACCTCCTAGGAATGGCTTGGATAACGCGTATTATAAAGGAATGCTGCACGGAAGTTGTGAGAACAATATGCAACATGTGTAGGTGTCAGGACATGGAAACAGTTCCCATGATTATAATAATTATTAGTAGCAGTGTGTACAGCTACAGTAACTTGATAAAGCAGAATCCACAAGGAATTCACAGGGAAGTCTGACAGTGACTGTCAAGTGTGTTCTGTCCATTTCAGTCGAAGTTAATGACCGAATGGTGCCACCCCTTATATACCCTAACACTGTGTATATATACTGTGTAGATGCATCTAAGATCAAGTTTCACTCCCTTTTATGATAGGAGACACAGCTGTGTTCTAAACCACCCCAAGTGTCAGGATTTGGACTTAAACTCACAGAGGAGAACTAGAATTAAACCCTTTAAGGAAGAACAATTAGATGGTGGAAACTAAACTAAATGGGAAACTCAGCAACTTAAATTCAGGCAGGCAGAAATTTTTGATAAGTCTCTTTTTGCAAGCCCCTTCCCTACCCTTGTGTCCTCACCTTCAGATATGTACCTACCCTGTGATAATTTCTATCTTCTCTGAAGCCCTAAGGAGAATATGATGGCTAGATGAAACTTAGGGAAGATCATTTATAGCAGATAAATTGTTGTTTGTTTCATACTTGTTGACAGAAGTATGAAAAAAGGGATGGAGGGAGGGAAGAGAGAAGGAAGGAAGGGAGGGAGGAAGGAGTTCATCTTTATAGTATGAGCCGTTTTACAGATACACAGCACGAGTTTGCAGTTCTTAAATCCCGGACAGCTGATTGTTTACTGCTCTGTACACAATAACATGCATATAGAAGTCCATAGCTATATATTGCTGATTAATTAGAAGGGGATTTTAAATTTAAGTTTGGATAACGGCTGCCATTTTTATCATTGCAAGCAAACTTTATTCTGCATAATGCCCATACGACACTATCTAATCTTTCTTCTTAGGCATATCCAAGCTTCCTGAATTAAAATTGAATAAGTGCCAAGTAGAAAGAAGAGATATTTATTATTGTATATACTGAAGGCATACGACTAGATGGTGTGATACAGGTATGCCTTATGAAACAGTCACCAGGATCAAGGTAATTAACATACTCGCCCGTCCACATAGTGACCATCTGTGTGTGTGTGTGTGCATGCGTGGGTGTGTACGTGTGTGCGGGGGGGATGTTGGCAACACAGAGGGATGGACCTAGAGGACATTATACTCAGCCAGACACATAAAAGCAAATACTACAGGGTCTCCCTTACTTATGGGATGTAACGTAGAGATGCTGGACCCTATCTGTGTTGGGTTTTCCCAGGAAGCCCTTGCCTTCTTCACCAACACTGGTTGTGAGTATTGCAGGAAACTTTAAATATCCCAGCCTAGTGGGAAGCAGGCCCTGGGGCTCACTGAGAACAATAGTTGTAGCTTAAGCTTCAGCTTGTTTATGTCACTGGAATGCACCTGGGAACCCAACCTAGGACTCAGCCGGGCAATCACAGGAAGGGTCCTCATCTCAGGAAGGGTCTCTGAGGGCTGGCTCTGCAGGGATCCTGGGGAACAGTTCATCATGCTCAACTGCACTCCAGAGCTGGTGACTCTCTGGTCTGAGAAGGAAAGTGACTCGCTTCGTGTCTCTTCACAAATTAGGACCAAGACTCAATGTAGAAAACAAATGGTTCATAACCTCAGTGTCAGGAGGGCTCTTTTAATTGGGATGGTTCCTCTTGCTTATAAAATAAGGATTTTGAATCAGACCCCTTTGGAATATGATCAGTCTATCGTGCTATATGGATCTCACAGCATATAAATCTGGGCTAGCTGTGATTGGGGTAAACAGAGGTCTAGATTTAGGGGAATACTTGTAACATCCACCAGACCCATTGCCTTCTCTCTAGTGGGGCAGGCAGGTAAAGCGAGATCCTCAGAGGAGGCCCCTGAGGCCTTGTTTCTACAGCTGAGGGCTCGACCAGCTTAGTGTTGTGCCCCTGCTTACCGGAGGTTAGCACTCATGTTGGTCTGTGGTGGGCATCTGCCTCATCCTGGGCACAGGGACACAGAAGCCCTCACTTGTGTCATATGAGTGGAGAATGCAGCCTCTGCATTTGGGAGAAAGCACATGTCCATAATTTAATTATTGGTGCCATGGCATAACTTAGTTGGAAATAAAAACTTTTTCTACTTTTAATTTTAGAATGAGCTGTTTTGCTATAGATGTTGGATAAGCACAAAACTGTCACATTTATACCAGGCTCACAGAAGTCCCTTTCATTAACTAGCCTCTCTTCACCTGAGTGATGTCCAAAACCGTGTTCCCTATATATATTTAGACAGATTTGTATCAACATCACATTGTTACACTTGACTTCCCCCTTTTTTTTAATTATATAAAAAAAAAACCACATTAAGCCGAATCTAATTACTGCAATGTATATTAGAAGCAGGGCACCATCAAAATTTTATTTAAATTAATCAGGTTTTGATTTAAGATATTAAATTCAAATTAATCATGTAAAAATGGAAATGATCCTTGACGCGCTTCCAGCTGTGACTTCAGTCTGTTTTCTCGTGAGTCACTTTCGGGATGTCTTAGGGGGAACATTACAAAAATTCATGCCGGTGCTATTTCAATTAGAGTTATTTAGCAGGACAGATGTAAAGAATATGGTATAATTAAGAAGGAGCTGATAACATGGCTACAGATTTTCAGTATTAAAAGAAAAAAAAAATACATGAACTAGAGTGAAAATTGACTACTGGCCATGATGCCCAAGTTCAAGTGCAGGGAGGTTAAGCATTCATTAAAGACAGAAAGAAGATTTGCAGAACCACAGGACTTTTTCTCTGGAGCGATCTGCAGACTCCTGCTTTGGAGTCAACTTTGAAGTTTCATTAACAAACCAGTACTAACTGATATTGCAATTCTTATCATTCCTGAAATTATCTTTCCCCATGGCAATTCTAGCTGTTGACTAATTTGATTCCAGGGCCATCAGAAAGCTAGGAGCATTAAAATAATACTTCAAGACTTATTCTAAATCAAATTGGATATATTGGTGTTATATAATATTGCTTATAGAGACCATTTATATTTATACTCATAAACATATATATACGTATTAGATATGAGTATATCAATACGTTCTTAAAATAATGCTAATTCTTCATATTCATAATGTATAGGAGAGATTATAAAGTGTTTGAACATACATTGATTCATTTTTAACTGCATTTAAATGGAAGGGGCAATAGTCCTCTATTTGTGAAGGATGAGGCTGGGTTTTGAAAAGTTATTAACATTTGCTCAAAGCCTCATACCTAATTGGACATGAGGGACCAGCGCCCGCTCATTCCCTGGATCTTCCGGGCAATACGTTATTGGTATCCACATGCTCTGCAGTGGCCTCACTACTGCGTGATTTTAGTTGTCAAGTCTTTAGAAAGCCCCAAGAGTCAGATTACAACTTCACAGGCCCATTGAGGGCACACCTGGGCAGAACAGAAATCCTGGCAGTGTGATCTCTGCACTGGGCCCCTCATCTGTTTCCAGTGTTTTGGCTGCACCCAGAGAGGGACTTGGGTGGGGGGTTTCCTACTAAAGGATGTGACTCAGTCTGAGTTTCAGAGTCTCAAATAATCAGTATTTCCATGCAAAGAACATGGCGTATATCCTTTGTTGCATTCCCTCTGACAAACACCATTGCTGTGTCATCTAGTCCCGATCGAGCCCCTGTGGACTAAGCCTGCATCCCTCCACCCCAGCAGAGCCCACCCAGGTTTGGAGGCAAGCCAGACCTCTGGTCCACTCAGTCTTCTCAGCCATGGTGTGAAGAGCCCTGGCTCCCTCTGCCTGAACTTGGACATGATCCTTATCACAGGTGAACTCTAGTGTCCTTAGCTGTAGGGATGCCCCTGGCACATAAGAACCTGATGGAAAAGAATCTAGCCTTGTTTTTGGAAAATACCTTTGATTCAGGAAAATGCAGGGACTATATTTTATTGGGTTTTGGGTGCTCAGCAGCTAGCATGGAAATGGAACTCAGTAGGTGCCCAGTAAAATCTTACTCAATGAGGAAGAGAAGAAGGGAAAGAGGGAAAGAATAGGAGGATAAATCAGTGAACAAATGTTTCTACCACTGAACTTATCACAAACTCTTTGTAAATGAGGACGAAGATGCTAGAATCACTCCTCTCATCCTCATCCCAACCTGCCTTATGTAGCTGTCCAATCAGGAGATGTTCCCACCCCACAGACATCAACCACGTGTTGTCTGGATTAACCTGAGAGTTGTAGAAAGCAGGTGACTCATTGACGGGTCCTGCTTCCCACTCATGTGACATAAGTGTACATAACTTCTCTTTCACAATCATGTTCACTCTTTTTAGAAAATGAATCAGGTGGGAGACTAAAATAACAACTTTTTTTTTTTCTTGGTGGAAAATAGTCTTTGTCAGTTAAATGCCATTGCTGATCGGTCACAAATCCAGTCAATTCAATAAAAGGAGTGTTTCAAATACAAGTACAAAAATAATATTTTTCTGGTCTCTGTTTGCTTTTATTTTTCATTCTCCTTTGACACATGTATATTAGTAACAAGCAACCTAGAAAACGGAAAGGATTTGAATTTTTACTTCACTGTTTGCACACTGAGGACCTTGGATGAGATGCTCAATTCCTCTGGACTTCAGTTCCATAGCTGTGGATGGTCAGTTGTTTGGGGGCTCAGATCTCAACCTATCCCCATGCCACTTCCTGCCTCCTCCCAGAAGCAGGGACTGAATTTTTAGGGTTGTCACTTGTGGTAACTGTTCCTGACTTTGAAGATTAGGGGCCATTGTTGAATCCCTACACAGTTCTTAACTGGGTAAGATCATAATAGCTGGCTCGTTCTTGTAGTTTCAATCCATAGGGGAAGAATCTTAGCTTAGTAACTAACTTGACATTTCTGGGATATTGGAAAAAGAGTTTAAATTTTCTGATCCACAGTTTTCTCATTTGTAAAAAGAGGCTAATGGCCTGTCTCTAGAAGAAAGATTGCAAAGATGAGGTGGGAAAACATTAAGCTTTTCTGACCCTTCATTCTATCACCTTGTGCACTCTTCAGGAATCCTTACATATGCCCACCAGGTTTCTGTCACAGGGCCTTTGCACCTTCTGTTTCCCTCTCCTGTGGATGCTTTTCCCCTGATCAACAGCACACTTTTCTTTGTTACTTCACGCTATATGCCTCCGAGTCTCCTTGACAATGAATCCCTCTCTGGTTACTCTCCCTTGTCCACAGAACTTTTAATGCTATTTTCTGCTTTTATTTTTCTTCATAGAACTTATCACCTTTTGAAATATCAGGTCTTACTTAGACAAATCTCTATTTCCTTTCTACTAGCCCAAGATTGGGTCCAGGACTCCCTTCTTCACCACTATATTCCCAGTGCCTGGCAGGTGGTAGGTGGTCCTTAAATATCTGCTGAATGAATACTTCTGTTTGAAATATACTGGAACATTCTCCCGGAAAATGCAGGCTATCCTGTATCAATTCTATGAATTATCTTCTTTTTGGAGAGAACCCTGGGCTAAATAGAAAAGTTGGGACCACCAGCCACCACGTTGTCATAGCTTTGTCCATGGAGGGCAGGTAAATGACCTTGAGTGTGGATGAGAGAAGAGACAGTGGCAGAGACACAGGGAGGAAGGCCCAGAGAGACACCCAGTGTGACTGAACCACAAGGTCAGAGGTAGAGATGAACATAGAGAAGCAGAGCTAGAGGGGGCCCTGCATAGGAGAAAAACAGAGAGATGAGAACAGAGAGCAAGAGGGAGAAAAAGGAGAGGAGGGGAAAAGATGAAGAGCAGAATGGGAGGCTGAACCTGCAGCTCTGGGCCCAGCCCTTCCTTCTCGGCCCGCCTTGCACCTGCTCACAGGGCGAGCCTTCTTGCATCACCATCTCGGCCCTTTGGAAACCAAGCTTCATCCTATTTACTCAGCTTGTGTGGTCAGAGCTGAACTCCTTTGTGAGTGGCAACATCTCTGAGTGCTCCCGGGAGGCTTAGAAGTCCCTTGCAGCACCAGGTCAGGGACAGCTAATTAATACTGAGAAGGTCTTGGTGGCTCCTGCTAATTGCTGTGGCCTCAGCAGGTCTGGCTATGCTGTTGCCTCCTCCTTAGCCCTCAGCTCCCAGGGGCCTATTCTACTCCAAGCGGAGGGCAGCAAACTTGAAGAGGCAAAAGTATCACAACACCTTTGCATTCAGTCTGGAAATTATTATAAAGAGCATAAGAAAGCGTGGATCACCTTAACGTGCCCTGAAATGGCCATTGCATGAGTAATCTTTACATACTTAACCCCATATAAATCTCACAGAAACTGCGAAAGGAAGATGTTATTGTGATGCATCTTTGAAACTGGGCAGCTCGAGGCTCTGGTGAGTTCCAAGTTGGCTGAAGATGTCACAGGCCCCAGCTATGTAAACCAGGTGTATGGATCTCTCCGGGTTCCACAACTGCCTCTACCTGACAGAGCAATGAAATGGGACTACAGGTTTGATTTTAGGCCCTTGACTCCTTTCTGAAAACCTTGGGGCCAGATGTATTTCAGAAATCAGAATTTGGTACATTTTTAAAAATTAATACATCTCATGACTATATATTGTAAAACACCACCCAGAGGGTCTGGGGCAGCACCTAAGGACAGAACACATAAATATTTCTACAGTAAAATGTACGGGCTATTCACACTAAGTGGGAAACATAAAGGCTGTCTATAGCCTCATAGTAGTTCTGTCAGCTCAGGTCAGGTTTTACTGCCAGATAAATGATGAAACGCCTTTTGGTTTTTGACTATGACAGTGCAGGCCAGTGAGGGAAGAAGAGGCAAGAGAAGGCCTTTCTTCTTTTCTGTGGGATAGACGGCACATTTGACAACTGAGAGCTTCACACAGTTTTAATTTATAAACAAGGCATTGTTTTTGTTTTTATTTATTTTTTAATTTATTTATTTTTATTGTTAAATCATAGCTGTGTACATTAGTGTAATCAAGGGGTACAATGTGCGGGTTTCATATACAATCTGAAATATTCTCATCAAACTGTTCAACGTAGCCTTCATGGCATTTTCTTAGTTACTGTATGTAGGCATTTGTTTTCTGCATTTAGTAAGTTTCGCCTTTACCCATTCTAAGATGCACCGTAGATGTGGCCCCACCCATT